>OZ012659.1:55723107-56011759 GCA_963942545.1 Oxycera nigricornis | reverse complement strand
CGCAAAAGTTCGATAAATGTTAAAGCGTGCGGTTCTATGCAGAGTCTGCAATGAAAATTATTGTTCATAAGGGTACGAACAATAATAAAAATGGTGGAGTGAAAAGCAAAAACCTTTCTTGTTTTTTTCTGTAAAAAGCCAGGTTATTTAAAACGTGAATGTACCAATTCCAGGCTTGGATAAACAAACGTGAGCAAGTAAACAAAGCTTCGGAAACAATTAACGAAGCGTGCGTGCTGACACAGGATGCAGACATAATCATTGACGAAAGCTGTTTCAAAGTGACTAAAACAAATGACGAAAACATCTGGATAGTGGATTCTGATGCTACAAGTCACATGGCTAGATCAAAAAAGTTTTTTACCAGTATCGACCCTAACAAAAGTGGGCACGTTCGACTTGCAGATAACAACAGCATCAAATAAAGGAATGCCTGAGTCGTGAGTTATGCGAGGTGTTGCGTAATGGGAAAAATGGCCCGTCAACCTTCCCGAAAGAGTTTCAGACAAAATCTCACGCGATACTTGACGTTGTCCATACAGATGTCTGCGGTCCAATAAATATAACTACTCCATGGGGGAGAAGATATTTTCTCACTGTTATCGACGATCTTTCAAGGTATACACACAATTTCCTCTAAGCCAAAAAGGAGAAGCGTCATCTGTTATAATTTACTTTTTTGAGATCGTGAAGACACAGTTTGGCAAAAAACCGAAGATTATCAGGTCAGATTGCGGAAAGGAGTATGCGAATGATTCTTTAAAATCTAACTTGAAAAAGGAAGGAATGAAATCTCAGTATACAGCAAGCTACGCACCGCAGCAAAATGGAGTAGCCGAACGCAAAAACGTTCGCTCATCGAGATGGTGCGCTGTTTATTATTGGATGCGAATCTCGCTAAAAAATACTGTGGCGAAGCTGTCCTTACAGCAAACCATTTGCAGAATCGACTGCCAACCCAATGTGCAAATAAAACTCCAAAAGAGTTGTGGTTTTTAAAAAAACCGGATGTGTCGAATTTGCATATCTTTGGCACCGAAGTATATGCGCACGTACCGAAAGAAAAGCAAACGAAGCTAGACGATAAGGCTCAAAATTTATTTTCGTCGGTTATTCGGAGGAATCCAAAGCATTTCGACTCTTGGATGTGCAAACAAGTCGCATCATCATGTAACCTTTTCCGAAAAAGCTCAGAACAAAGTTTCTTGCAATGGCAGTCCCGCATAGTCAGCATGTCTGCGAGCATTTCACTCGTAGGCCAGTATGGATAATCTATTTGTCCTTGATGTTTTAAATCACTAATAAAGTGATATTTGCCACTGATATGCTTCGTTCGATTGCTGAATTTTTTATTTTCAATCATTTTTAGGCTGCTTTGGTTGCTCTCGAAAATAACCGTTGTATTCTTCAGATTTTCACCTTTGAACTGCTTGATTGAGCACCGTAACCAGATTCCCGCCTGCGACGCTTCAGCGAGTGAGTAACATTCCGCTCCCGTTGACGAAAGAGCAATACAAGATTGCTTTCGGCAAGTCCAACTAATTGGTGAGTTTTGGTACTGAAAAAATATATGCGCTATTCGACTTTCTGTCGACTCGATTTTCAGCCCAGTCAGCGTCGGCAAAACCAATAAGTCCCGAATCGCTTCTCGGTTGACCAAGTTGCAACTTAAAATTGATGGTGCTCATTAAGAAGCGAACGATCCTTTTTGCTTTCGTCCAGTCCCTTGTCGTTGGTTGTTTATTATGTTGGCTAAGGATTGCTACGCTGGCACTTATATCTGGTCTCGTGTTTACCGCTACGTATAATAATGTACCTATAAGCTGCTGATAATTTTCGCTTTCGCCCATTATACGAACGCTGTCGCTTCTACTCTTGTAATATCCGGGATCGAGCGGGACATTCGAAGGCTTTGCGTTTTCTAAGCCAAATCTGGTAGCAATGGGCCTGATGTATTTTGATTGCTTTATGGAGAAAATGCCGTCGCTACTCCTATCAATCTCTATTCCTAAATAGTGTTTTTTTTAAAACCGAGATCTTTTAGGTTAAACTGCTTCATAAATTTGTAAAATGTTTTCTGCGGCAATCAAAAATCATTGACATATACAATAACGTAGATGTTTTGTGCTCCAATTATTTTAATGTATAAACATGGATCCGTTTTACTTTCGGTGAAACCGTTGCTTTTTAATAATCGTCCAATTTATCGTTTCAAATTTTGACCGCTTGCTTAAGTCCATATATGCCCCTATTAAATCTGCATACGTTATCTTCTTTTCCCGGGAGTGACGTAACCTTCAAGCTGCTGTATATAAATTATCTCTTTGAGATCAACGTTGAGAAGAGCCGTTTTTGCATCAAAGTGTTTAATTACAAGGTTTTTGTGACCAGCAACAGTAAGAAGGATACGAAAAGTCGTTTGTTGTACGACGGGTGCAAAAAACCTCATCGTAATCCATACCATACTTCTGTGATAATCCACGTGCAACGAGACGCGCTTTAAAGCGCTCAACGCCTCCTTCAGCATTACGTTTAGTTTTAAACACCCACTTGGATGTGATTACACTTCGATTTTCGGGTTTCGCTACAAGACTCCATGTACCATTTTTTCTCAACGCTATTATTTCTTCATCCATTGTTTTTTCAGTTTTCCTTATCTGGCCCAGCTAACGCTTCTTTTGCAGTTTTTGGCTCAGTTTCTTCTTTTACCATATAAAGGCAAGCACCGTACCTTGTAGATGGCATACTGAGGTTCTCGCGGCTAGAGCGTCGAACAGTTTCCACTGGAGGTTCTTCAAATGATGAGTTATCTTCAAAGTTGTAATTATCGTTCACTGAATCATTGTGTCTCCTGCTACTCTCTTCACTGATGTTATGTGGCTTTCGAATTGATGCCTCATTGCTCCTATTTTGTAGTGGTTCATTCTGGTTTTCAATCACGTTTTCACTTTCAATTGAACTTTTGTCATTTATTTGTCTTTCAAAAATCAAATCGATAATTGCAGTGTTATTCAGAGTTGCGCTCGCGGGACTGCCATTGCAAGAAACTTTGTTCTGAGCTTTATCGGAAAAGGTTACATGATGATGCGACTTGTTTGCACATACAAAAGTCGAATGCTTTGGATTCCTCCGAATAACCGACGAAAATAAATTTTCGAGCCTTATCGTCTAGCTTCGTTCGCTTTTCTTTCGGTACGTGCGCATATACTTCGGTGCCGAAGATATGCATATTCGACACATCCGGTTTTTTTTAAAAAACCACAACTCTTATGGAGTTTTTCTATTGCACATTTGGCTAGCAGTCGATTCTGCAAGTGGTTTGCTGTAAGGACAGCTTCGCCACAGTATTTTTTAGCGAGGTTCGCATTCAATAATAAACAGCGCACCATCTCGATGAGCGAACGGTTTTTGCGTTCGGCTACTCCGTTTTGCTGCGGTGCGTAGCCTGCTGTATACTGAGATTTCATTCCTTCCTTTTTCAAGTAAGATTTTAAAGAATCATTCGCATACTCCTTTCCGCAATCTGACCTGATAATCTTCGGTTTTTTTGCCAAACTGTGTCTTCACCATCTCACAAAGTAAATTATAACAGATGACGCTTCTCCTTTTTGGCTTAGAGGAAATATGTGTGTATACCTTGAAAGATCGTCGATAACAGTAAGAAAATATCTTCTCCCTCATGGAGTAGTTATATTTATTGGACCGCAGACATCTGTATGGGCAGCGTCAAGCATCGCGTGAGATTTTGTCTGAAACGCTTTCGGAAAGGTTGACGGGCCATTTTTCCCATTACGCAACACTCGCATAACTCACGACTCAGGCATTCCTTTATTTTGATGCTGTTGTTATCTGCAAGTCGAACGTGCCCACTTTTGTTAGGGTCGATACTGGTAAAAAACTTTTTTGATTTAGCCATGTGACTTGTAGCACCAGAATCCACTATCCAGATGTTTTCGTCATTTGTTTTAGTCACTTTGAAACAGCTTTCGTCAATGATTATGTCTGCATCCTGTGTCAGCACGCACGCTTCGTTATTGTTTCCGAAGCTTTGTTTACTTGCTCACGTTTGTTTATCCAAGCCTGGAAAGAGAAAGAGAGCGGCTTGAATTTCGTCTGCCAAATCAAAACCTAGTGCCGTTAATTGGTCAATGTTATTTTGAATACCAGTGATGTGTTTTTCCATATCACCACCTTCATGCAACAATGCACGAAAAATAACTTAAGTAAATGCACTTTACTTGACAGCGTTGAATTTGGTGGTAGTTTTTGAGCGCATCTCAAACTTCTTTTGCTGACCTGAGACCACGTATGTGCACTAGTTGGTTATCCTCAACGAGTAGGCTAATCGCCGCTCGCCCTTGATTATCCTTTTCAATCATCTGTTATAGTTGTTGGTTTTGGATTGCTGATAGCCGTCCAAGTTTTATCCTTAATTAAGACGAGCTCTGATTTATAGCTCCACACTGCATAGTTCTCACAGTTTAGTTGTGGAACAGCATAACGCACACTGCTATCAGCCATTTTAAAAACTTATTATTCACCTTTAAAGCACAAATATAGCTATTTTTACCAGCAAAATAGTTATTTTTACCGCAAGGGTTTTTTTACTTTATACAAAAATGTTAGCAGCGAACTTTGGGCCCATAACCTATTGGTTTAATAATTGAATTTTGGTTTATTATTACAATTATTATATAAAGTTATATATATATATATATATTTATATATATATATATATATATATATATTTATAAATATTTATATATATTTATATATATATATATATAACATATACATAAATATAAGGTTTAACATATAATTCTATGAAACTAAATGTGAACACACTTTGCTGTGGAATGCAGACAGCGAGCTGCGATGATCCTTTTGGTGTTCCGAACTCACACTTGCCGGTGGTCTCATATGAATAGATGGTGACATCTGTAATGCAGCTGCTGTTAAGGGTGGGCAAGTGTATTTATCATTGTAAATTTCCAATTATTTTTAAAAAATAACAAGAAAACTTTGAAAAACATATAAATGATGTGTCTGGAAACCCTCTTGGCTCGCCACTTCTTGTAGGCGATTAGGCATTGTCGTTATAAGTCTCATGCATCTTTCACCACGTTTAGTTGCCACGAAAATCTTCTGTAAATATCGATGGAGCCACCTCCATGTTTAACAACGGTTGAAGTGTAGCGAGCGTTAAATTCTTTACTTGTGGGTTTTCCCACATATCTCTTGTCATGAAGGTCACTAAAATATGCTTTTGTTTCGGTTGCTCCATGCGACGAATTTTTACTCAGTTTTTCAGGTGAAATGTTTTCGTGCAAAGTTCACTCTTTTCTCTTGATAAGTTGCCGTTACCAGGGTATTCTTCCTGGCTATTCATGTAGTTCGGCTTCCACAAGACGTCTTGTTCTTGGTCTCATCAAAATATTACTTTTCTCCCCAAAAAAAATCGGCGATGATGTTGTAAAAATTATTTTCGTCCAGTCACGATTCTTATTGGCTTGGCTCACTGCAGTCTCATTCGGATATGCCTTGGTTCTAACATAGGTTTTGACATTTTAGTATCTTCTTGCGATGTTTGCTTCTTTAAACCAGTGACAGTGACACGTCAACATTTTTTTCCATAACATCGTCTTGTTCTTTTCAATGGCTTCTGTTAAATATTTCGAATACTACGTTATTAATTTGCATTGAAGTCCATTCGAAACATTCACCTTTTCGCATTCCCTATAAGACTTTGTCCATCTTTTAAAAATATCACTGCCTTTTTAAGGTTATTTGGGGCAGAGAGTCATTTTTAGTCGGAAGGGGTGGCAATCTCGAAATACAGCCTCAAACCGAATATGAAAATGTCACTCATTTTGAAAGATTTTTCCTCCAGAAACGCAAAATTAAATTAAAGTTACACTTTCAGCTCAAATAAAATTAAAAATGAACCAATTATGATAATTACCTACTTCAGGTCGATTTGTGATGGTGCAAGTATGCGGTATATAAAATTGAAACTTTGTTTCATACGTGAAGAATGCCTGCTTGATAAATTGAATTTATGGGGCAAGTTCATTCGTTGCTTTGAAACATTTCAAAAGCACTAAATTCTAACATATTTCTTCAACAAATAGATAAAAATAGGCTCTACAAGATAATCAGATATCTTGTTGCAAAAAAGTAAGCTTCTTCACACACCGCAAAGATGATATCCATTGGAACAAAATTAATCCCACTGGGGTACACGAAAAGCTTGATAAGAAATGAAGAAAGGTTGTGTATGACAATGGAATTTGTTGTCACAATAAAAATATCCGATGTTTCTTGAATCCTGTTGAAGCAACCGCCATTCCTTGATCTCGAAAATGAACAACCATATAAGGCGAAACAGCCACCCGCAGCACCTTTCGATGATGGTATTCATTAAATATCCCACAAATGAGACACAGGCCTAGATACGAAGTGCTGCTAAAATTGTCTTATAACAAGTAACCTACTTTAGTGTATATTTGGCTACATGTTTAGTGCTGAGAAGTTTTTTCTGGTCCATGCAATATTGCCAATGGTTTTGAATGTTTAGGCAGCAAGAAAAAACGAGACAATATAACTTAACGCCAAACGTAATCAAACACAACAAACAACTTCTATGGAAAATGTAATGATCAACGTAATCATTTTCCACAAGTGCATCTTCTAAGAAGGAATCAAACACAACAAACAACTTCTATGGAAAGTGCAACGCTCAACGTAAGTATTTTCCACAAATGGAGGAATCAAACACAACAAACAACTTCTATGGAAAATGCAACCATCAACGTAGGCATTTTTCACAAGTGCACCTTCTTAGGAATTACGCTGGCCACGGATAGATTCGCCAGACGCTGCATAAGCATAATTTTTCAATATAAGACGCAAATACCTAGAACGTAAGCTCGTCTTGTTTTTAAATTTGTGAAGTAAAGACGCAAGACTTTTGTTTTGCTAATCAATATTTTTTAAACGAAAAAAAGGCTTTGTAAATTAACTGGCGTCCGAGCAGGGACCGTGATCTGCGATACTTTTGCGCGTGTGATCGTCGAAGTCACCTTTAAAAGAAAACAAGAAGTGTGGCCAAGATGACCCCCTCAGAAGCCAGCAGAAAGAGCAAGAAGGAATTATTGTCAAGCTCTCCGAAGCGGAGCGGTCCAGAAAAAGTGACAAACCCTGCCACTTAAAAGGAGTAAAATCCAAACACGAAGCACAACAACCTATCGTCGTTTTTTGACATCACAGCGTTAGTGATTCTGTAAGTTAAATATTTAAAAAAAAATTTAAGTATCAATATATCTCAAAAACAATAATTACCAAAGCCTATAATAACAGCTTTTTTATAGAATGAGTAAATAAAATTAAAAAAAAGAACACATTCATAAGCTTTGTTTTGAAATATTCTTTAATATTATGACCATAATTTTTGTTGATATTATATTACTATGATATATTCATATCATATTGTGTTCATTGTATTTATCCTGCTTAGTGTAGAAATGAGTACATAGTGAAATCTTGACGACAACGTATGTAGTGTACTTCATTCAATTTTAAATCAAATATCTGGTGGCCTTTTGAAATGGCAAACCCCAATAACCTAATTCAGCCTCCCTTACTACGCGCAGAAGCCGCGGAAGACATCAGAAATGTGGAAATGCCATTCCTGATAACAAAAGTCTAAGAATATTCATAGGTCATGGTGTTCCCGAGACCCTGCAAAGTCAATGCCGACAAATCTTTACAAATTTTATGAACCTCACCGCGGACATAAGTAACGAAACCGATGTGCCAATTAATGTTGAAAATGACAGGAACTTATCCGTTATAGATAAGGTTCCTGATGTAGTAAAAAGTATGCGGACATTTTCAGGAGACCCCAGCGAATACAGCTCATCGAGAATAGGCGTAGAACGTATTCTGCGCATCTATGGGGATCTGAAAGGAACCCATAAGTATCTCTCTGTAATCCGTAATAAACTTGTTGGGCCGGCTGATATTGCAAAAGAGTCATACAACACTCCACTAAATTGGCCCAAAATCTCAAAATGTTTAAATTTGCATTACGCCGACAAGCGTGATTTGGGGACCTTTGAGTACCAACTTACTACGCTTGTGCAAGGTGCTGATTCTATAAATAAATTTTATCAAAGTGTTTATTGGCATCTATCCCTTATTCTTAACAAATTGTCTGCCATAAATCTCAATCAAGACTCACTTAACAGTTTAACACAGTGTTTTCGGGAAAAGGCTCTAGACACTATTGTGAGAGGCTCAGAGGTGATTTGCCCCAATTATGAAGCATTCGCGAACTAGTGGATACTCCTCAGGCCTGGTTTCTATGCCTCAAATTAGAGAATGTAAATTATCGCACACAACATGCGAACGATTCCACCAGGAAAAATTATTTGCACACTATACAGGTAGATCCTCCTGTGCCACCAAAGAAAGACAATTTAAGATTTCAGAGCAATAATGGGAACAACAATAAATATTCACAAACATAACTTTCATCCTGAACTTTTGCACTATTCTTGAGTCCCTCAAAAGGCGCAATTTGCAAGACAATTCCAATACCAAAATCCAAACCCTAAATATAATAAATTACCTCCGAAGCCAAGGATATACGAACCAAGGGAGAAGACCATTCACTTAATTCGTATGCGGTCAACTACCAAAACCGGAACCCAATGAGGAAATCCATCTTTCTTAGCAACAGGCCTCAGCAGTTGATAAAAGCCCAAGTAAACGGCCACAACAAACAACAAAGACTATTTGCTATGCAGTCAGGAGGACTATTAACTACAGAGAAAGAAATATCCCTGGAAAAATACATTGACGCGATGGCCTTAAATGGAACTGAGGAAACCGACACCGTTAATTTTTTAGATCTGTGAGCTCTTCACTTCCGTTGTCACGGTTCGACTCGCGCTACCACCACCACTCATATTAGGAGGCACTACTTTTTAGTTTAAATTAGCTTAGTTTAATATAGTTGTATTTGTCAAAATGTTTGGTAAGGGGCTCAACGCAACCGCCTTGTGTTATGTACTCTGGCTGTGTGATCAGAATTGTCGGCGAGCTTGGACAGCGCCTGGGTTCACGCCTGAAACCCACGCACCGCCCACACAAAGCTGCTTATCAATCGAGGCGAAAATCTCGCGGACGGTGAGCCATGAACATCGACTCGAATACCTTCTCACTCACCCGAAGCCATCGACCGCAAACAAAGAGTCCGGTTGACCGTTGTTTGCGAAAACGGGCCAAGTGATTTTGGGCGGGGGTAAGAAAAGGAAACCAGCATTGCAAGTGGTCTGTTTGGTTAGAGATACCCTCGAAGTACGAGCAACACCGATTCCGGCTTTTGGGAAAATTTTGAGGAAGCTAACAAGACATCGCCGCAAGCGCCAAACTTTGGAGAAGCTAACAAGATATCGCAGCAAGCTCTAAATTTTGGGGAAGTGAACAAGACATCGTCGCAAGTGCCAAATTTCGAGGAGGCTAACAAGACATCGCCGCAAGTTCCTCGCTTCGAAGAAGCTTACCAGATATCACCGCAAGCTCCAGCTCGAAGAAAAGACGCATCGCCGAGGAGGCCCCGGGGAAGCAGTAGCACAGGTTAGATAGAACAAAGTAGGAGTAGGCTTAGAAATTAAGTATTTGACCCGATACTTTATAGTTTGTAACAGTGAGTGAATGGTGGTTAGGGCCACGCGGTGTGAGAACGATCTTATTCCGATATGAGTAGAATTTTCGAGTCAATTGGAATAAAAGCCGTGAATTCGGGAGACTTAGTTTTTTTGTTTTGTGTTGTGGTGGGCCGCAAACGAATTTCGCGAGAATATAGGTGAGCCGGACTCTCGTCCAATGGCTAAAGCGACCCATTGGGGTGGATGAGTGGCGCCCACGATCCATCTCCAACGGGCTGATCGACACTCGCAGGCTCATAAATTTCCAACAGATTGATAAGAGTATCGACGGCATTTTCTCCATAAAGCAATCAAAATACATCAGGCACATTGCTACCAGATTTGGCTTAGAAAACTTAAAGCCTTCGAATGTCCCGCTCGATCCCGGATATTACAAGAGTAGAAGCGACAGCGTTCGTATAATGGGCGAAAGCGAAAATTATCAGCAGCTTATAGGTACATTATTATACGTAGCGGTAAACACGAGACCAGATATAAGTGCCAGCGTAGCAATCCTTAGCCAACATAATAAACAACCAACGACAAGGGACTGGACAGAAGCAAAAAGGATTGTTCGCTTCTTAATGAGCACCATCAATTTTAAGTTGCAACTTGGTCAACCGAGAAGCAATTCGGGACTTACTGGTTTTGCCGACGCTGACTGGGCTGAAAATCGAGTCGACAGAAAGTCGAATAGCGCATATATTTTCCAGTACCAAAACTCACCAATTAGTTGGGCTTGCCGAAAGCAATCTTGTATTGCTCTTTCGTCAACGGGAGCGGAATGTTACTCACTCGCTGAAGCGTCGCAGGCAGGAATCTGGTTACGGTGCTTAATCAAGCAGTTCAAAGGTGAAAATCTGAAGAATACAACGGTTATTTTCGAGAACAACCAAAGCAGCCTAAAAATGATTGAAAATAAAAAATTCAGCAATCAAACGGAGCATATCAGTGGCAAATATCACTTTATTAGTGATTTAAAACATCAAGGACAAATAGATTATCAATATTGGCCTACGAGTGAAATGCTCGCAGACATGCTGACTAAGGTTTTAAAACATGTCAAGTTCAGATACTTATCTGATAAATGTGGACTTATTGCACAGTGAATTTGATTGTGTAATTATCATTGAGAAAGAGGGTTGGAAATTTACAGTGATAAATACACTTGGCCACCTTTAACAGCAGCTGCATTGCAGATGTCACCATCTATTTATAGAAGACCACCGGCAAGTGTGAGTTCGGAACACCAAAAAGACCATCGCAGCTCGCAGCCTGCATTCCACAGCCAAAGTGTGTTCACATTTAATTTCATAGAATTATATGTTAAACACTATATATATATATATATATATATATATATATATATATATATATATATATATATATATATATGTATATGTATATGTATATATATATGTATATATATATATATATATGTGTGTGTGTGTGTGTGTGTGTGTTTGCAGCGAAAAGGGTGTTAAGTCCATAAGTACTAGCTTTGGGAAATCGCAATTCAAAGTTTGGTTATTTTTACCAAATCAGCACGCGAGTTACACATAACATAGACGATAGAATTACTACCTAATTCTCCAAAACCCTTTCCGAATAACATGTCTATGATATCAATACAATGTTGCATTCTTCATATCATATTCTGATACGAATAATACAATGTTGCATATCATACCAGATGCAGATCGGCAAATTGAATTAAAAATTCTTTTATAAACAACAAGTGCAATATCCGCATCTCATATCCGCTGCTTGATATTGCACACTTAGCACATCATCTTATTGTGGGAATATGCAGATAAAACGAAGATTGTTTTGGCGATTCAAAGCCTATATATAGAAATGTACGAAAGTTTAGAAGGGCAGTCTTTAGTTGTGATTCAGTTCAGTTTAGATCAGTTATGAGATTCAATAAAGTCATTATTTCGTGAAAACCTTTCGAGTTTTATTCAAAAGTTCCACGTTAGGAACAATTCAATTTAATTTTTTGGACTTAAGAAATAGTCCAACTATAACTGGCGCACTCGACGTCTTAAGGAAGGAGGAAGTCCTATTTAAGACGATAAAAACCCTAAAAGTTCGCGGTTCCGTTAAACACTTTGTGTAAGGAACAAATAAATCCGATTGTGACGAATACGCAAAATTGGAAAAACGCTCAAACGATCGGAAACCCTATAGTGTTGATTTATAAACACTATTGACATTTCTAGTGAAGTGCAAATTCACAAGGTATTAAAACACGAACAGGTGATTGTGCGTCAAGCCTGAGTCGACCTTCAAAACCTTTCTCTGAGGCTGGAGTTAAGCACCTGTTCACTCATAAAAATAAAATATCGAAAGTGTGTGAAAACTTGCTGCATCCCGAAAGGAACCAGGACCACATCTACACGGACTGAAATAAAATGTAATGGCTGGAATGCACGCACCACTTCCACTAGAGCTGAGCTTCGAGGAGCTGCTGAAGGAAGTTAGGCGATTACCTATTTACACCGGCAACAACGAACAATACGCACTGTCTGCAAGGATAGATGTGACAACCACGATCCTCAACTTCAAAAAACCATGTGATCAACATAAATCATATATCCCCCGGCTAATCCTGCACAAACCGCAAGGATCAGCGAGGAATACAATCCAGAGGATTCCAGACCCTTATTGGTAGAGCGTCGAAGCGATATTATTATCAACAAACGGGATCAACCAAACATACAACAATATTGTAAATTGAATTCATGGGGTAAGCGCTAATAATAGGAATATTGATGATACATACCATAAGTTAAATAATCTACAAAACAAACTCCAAACAAAATACCTGCAATATCCGCAGAGAGATTTCCACAATGAGTTCAATCCTGTCCGTAACGAAAGTTTGGTTTTAAATAAAGTCAAATGCCTATTACCCGAATATAAAACTTTCCTACTTGATACCAGAAATTGTAACACTTTGGATCAGTCATATAATCTGTTGAAGGAAATTCAACAAAATACCGATAACCAACCTAGTGAAGATTACAATTCTAATCGTCGGAACAGAAATCCGCACAAAAATAGCGATAACCAACATAATAATAATCATAATAACAATTTTAAACCACGTTATAATAACCAATTTAATAGCAACCATCAGAACTACCAACAACGGTCATATAATAATCAAAATAATTACCTAAATCTAAATAATAATAACTACTGAAATAACCAAAATATCAATAATAGATTCAACTTTAACAGAAGGTACCAACCACAAAATAATCGTGTATTTAACCATCCAGAAGAAATGCAAGTAGATAACTCAAATATCTATCGTCAAAGTAACCAATATCGACAAAATCCCCAAGCGATGGACACAAATTTTCACATAACTGCCTCGGAAACCCTTTACCTATAATTAACCTTAACATTGATAATCAGATAATCCCTGTACTAGTAGATACTGGAGCATCAACATCTAGTAAAGACAAACGCTATCTTTTGAAAAACGAGAAATTTCAATTAGACGTACCTATTCCAATATACGGTTTAGCAGGAACATACTATGTTACTGAAAAATTAAAATCTAATGTGCCTCAAGATTTCGAACTCCCAATATCTCATAAAATACTTTGGAATATTGTGGATTTTTCTGACAAACAGTCTAAAGCCATGTTAGGACAAAATATTCTACACTCACTAAATGCATATTTGAACTTTGGAACAGGTAGTATCAAAGTAAATAATAAGATACTATTCCTTAACTATGTAATACCCGAAGAGATAAATCTTCAAAGCGAATTACAACCCCAATTAAGTACTAAACAAAAGTTATTTGAAACCTTAAATAATGAGGAAACCAATACCTTAAGAAAAATACTCAGAGAAAATGAGGACTTATTCTACAAGAAAGGAGATAGCTTACCGTGCACCACCCAAACTAAACATGACATAATAACAAAATCCAATAAAATCTTGTATTCTAAAATTTACCGATTTTCCCATGTAGACGAAGTAGAAGTTAATCTCAAATCAAAGACATGTTAAAACAAAAAAATTATACCACCTTTTACATCTCCTTATAACGCACCTATATGGATTGTACCAAAGAAAATGGACAACTCCGGTAAACAAAAATGGATAATTGTTATAGACTATAGAAAGTTGAACAAGGAAACCATCGAAGACAAGTTCCCTATTCCCAACATCGAAAGTATATTTGACAAACTAGGTAAATCACAATACTTCACAACGTTAGATTTGGCGGAAGGATTCCACCAAATAGAGATCAGTGAACATAATCGATATAAAACAGCTTTTTCAACACCACAAGGACATTATGAATTTAACAGAATGCCCTTTGGCTTAAAAAACGCCCCCGCTACTTTTCAGCGTATGATGAAGGAAGTCCTAAGGAATACATTAATAAAATATTTGTTGGTCCTTATCTTCGCAACAGACTCCAGGAAATGGAAGTGAATATTCGAAAAATATAAAGTAAAGTATAATCGATAAATGTCGATTCTTCGCAAAACAAACTGACTATCTAGGACATATTTTATCTGTAGACGGCATAATACCAAATCCTGAAAAAATTGAAGTAATAAAAAATTTAAAAGTCCCTGACACTCCAAAGAGAATTAAATCATTCTTAGGAATAACAGGATACTACCGTAAAAATACATAAAAATACGCAAACTACTACGCAAAAATTACCTCACCCTTGACCGATGCCTTAAAAAAGGACAACAAAATAAATGTTGAGGACCCAAAATATGTTTCAACGTTCAAAAAGCTAAAACAATTAATTACAAATTATCCAATTCTACACTATCCTGACTTTAAACAACAATTTATACTCACAACAGACGCTTCATACAAAGCAATAGGCGCAGTTTTATCACAACAAGGACACGCAATATCATTTGCTAGTAGAACATGAAAGAAATTACTCTACGATAGAAAAAAAAGTACTCGCTATCGTATGGGCAACTCAATACTTCAGATCATACCTTTTTGGAACAAAATTTGATATAAAAACGGACCATTGACCTCTCGTCTGGCTTAACAATCTAAAGGAACCAAATAGCAAATTCCAGAGATGGAAGATAAAAATAAACGAGTACAACTATAATATCAAATACCTAAAAGAAAAAGACAATAAAGTTGCTGATTTCTTCAGTAGAATTAATGCTGAAAAACAAGAAATCAATATAACTATTGAAAACCAAGACTCGAATGAAAACCTAAGTGATATGGCAACAATTCATTCAGGGGATGAAGATCAACACGACTTTATACCCATTAGCGAAGGAATTGTTAACATCTATAAAACACAAATTTCGATTTTAAAAAGGAAACAAAAAGAACTAAAAATGATTAATAAAAAAATAAAAATAAATATAGATACAAAGGATATTAATGACGAATATACAGCAAAGGATATATTGAGACGATAAATAGCTAATAAAGGTAAAATTGGAATTCATTGTGGGCTTATTGATACAGAATGGAACTAAGTTCAAATTGCAATCGTAAGTCTATATTCTAATAATCGAGAAATAAAATTCATTACATATACACATCATGCAAACGATCTACTAGACGAAGATCAATGTTTTAAGAAAATGAAAGAGATCCATGACAATAGTAATCATAGAGGTATTTTGGAAAATTACGCAGAAATAAAAAACGTATACTACTTTCAAGATATGAGAAACATGATTGCTAAATACATCAACAATTGCGATATATGCAATCGCGTTAAATATGACAGAAAACCTGTAAAACCAGAGTTCTTACTATCGAAAACACCCAATAATACTTATTAACCAACTAGCTCACTTAGACATATTTATGATAGGAAAGAAACAATTCTTCACTACTATTGATAAATTTTCCAAACATCTATACACTAAAGAAACTATGGACAAAAATGCGGTAACTTTCATAAAATTGATCAAAGAATACATATATCGCAATAATGGGAAAACTAAAAAAGATTGTCGCAGACAATGAATTCAATACTGTCAATATTAGAGATTTCTTACGAAAGGAAAAAAAATTAAATGCATTTAACTTCACCCAAATTTCTTACCGGAAATGCCGATATGAGCCGATGTCACAGTACACTTTAAGAACAAATAAGAGTTCTCTCACTTACCAAATCCGAACTCAGCATCGATGAAAAAGTCCTCAAAGCGACCGAATACTATAACAATAAAATACATTCAAGTATAAAATGTAAACCATTGGAAGTCCAGCAAGGACGTAAAGACAATAACCAAATTCACGAATCGCTAAAAACGAAGAAAATAAAATGGACCGAATATCGTAACAGAAACCGTGAAAAACCACGAGAAATACCAAACGGTAAAGTATTTATAAAAAACTATAGTAACTCAAGGCATAAACAACAACCTAAATATCGAAAAGTACAGATAATAAAAAAATACTAATAACGATGTAATTTTAGTAAGAAACAATAAACCAAAAAATAAAATACATCCAATTCGAATAAAACGAATAAAGAAATATACCACTGAAGAAAAAGTAATTGAAAACCCAATTATATCAGAACTAGATGATTTCTCCATTAAAACAGTAACACAAGACGGACCCTCAAATGAAATTGTTATATCAAAATACGGCTTAAACATAACAAAAAGAGAAATTAAAACTATTGAACGAAACGAATGATTAAACGACCAAATTAGCAATTTTTATATGAATCTAATTAAAGAACGCAGTGATCAGAACCAAACGAAAAATTCACCTAAAATTTACACTTTCGACACATTTTTTATTATACGACTCCTACAAACAGGATACGTAGCAGTCAAGAAATGGACTCGTAAAATAAATATTTTCTCATACGATATCTTACTAATCCCAGTTCATACAAACGAAACACATTGGTGCATGGCAGTCGTACATCTTAGAGAAAAAAACTATTAATTACTATGATTCATTCGGAAAACCAAATACACATCTTTTAAATATGATAGCGGAATATCTAGAAAAAGAAGCAGAGTCTAAAGAAGTTAATACCTTTAATGTGAAGACGTTTACCAAAACAAATGTGGAAAACACCCCGACACAAACCAATACATATGATTGCGGTGTATTTAGCTGTGTGATAGCTGAATATATTACCAGAAAGCATCAGTTAAATTTCTTACAAAAAGACATGCCATATTTCCGACAGAAAATGATTTTATAAATAGCTAAAGGAAAATTAATAACCTATAATAACGAAAACCATTTACGACAAACCCCATAACTAATCAGAAATCCATTCTAAACTACAGATCTCTTATCGACAATGCAAGAAAAATTCGATTCTAAAATTCTTAACCATATTCATAACTCTCCTAATACTACCAACAATCCTGGCAGAAATAACAATAGAAAGTATACACACCGAAACCGGAATCATCTTAATAAAAAATGATCCAGTAAGACTAATCCGAGACTATCGAAGAATCTACCATAGGATAGACCTGAAACAATGCGAAAAAGCCTTAGAAGAAATTACTAAAGAAATGAACCAGACTCATATACTTTAGAAACTATAAAAACAATTAAAGGAGAATTGAAACTATCACATTTTGACCAAGAAAAAGCTAAAGACATTTCAATGAATATCAGTAAACCAAAACAAAAAAAAAATAAAAAGAGAACAACTTCAAAACACAGAAATACGATTTGTAACCCAAAATCAGGAAACATTTCTGAACAAGTAAAAATATGTAAAAATTCTACTAAACGAGAAAAAGGATTTATACCGTCAAGTAGACACAGAAGAGGACTAATCAATCCCATAGGTAACGTATACAAATGGCTATTTGGACTTATGGACAACGAAGACCACGAAGAAATAATGGAACACTTAAAAATAATCGACACTAATAATCATGCATTAATAGAATCTATGAATAAACAAATCCTAATTAACAATGCTTTTCAAAATAACCTTTAAAAAAAGTACTTAACATAAATCAAACTAAAACATTATATAACCAACTAGCGACCGATTTAGGTAGCACTACTAGACAAATAAACAAAACACTAACAACTATCCAATTAAACCATAATCCTGATCTATTAAAAGACGAGCTAGAAAAAATAATTGAAAACGTAAACTCCGCGAAAACAGGTATTATGACAAGATACATTCTCACATACGACGAAATCGATTCACACAACCTATCCATTCAAAAACTCAAGGAAATTACAATAAGTGTATTAATCGAAGAAGGAACCATAACTTTCATCATCAATATACCTATTTTAACCGCACCCTTACTATCATATTATGTAAAAAAGATACTTAACACAAATTCAGAAACATTAAATATAAACATTAAGGAAACAGTTTTATATTATGGTTAATATTTCGGAATACAGAAACGAACAAAATTGTTAAAAAATTAATTATCTTGCCCTCATACCAATTGTGTTATTACAATATGTAATGAAACAAAATTATAAGAAGCAGAAAAAGGATTATTATTATTAATCATTAATATAAACGATAGAATAAATCAAAATTGTGACGAAAAAACATATGGACTAAAAGGAATATATATTATTAGATTCAGTAATTGTAAAATAGAAATTGAAGGGAAAGTATTTACCAACACTGTTGAGGAATTTCAACAAGTATTAACACTAGAACCAATAAAAACCTTATCAGAATACAATTATAAACCAGATTTGTGATTTGCAATTAGAGAATATTAAAAACATAGAGAAAATTGATGAAATAATATATATAAATAAAAGAAATACTATAGCCACCGGATCTTTTTTTAAACTTACTAACATATTCATTTCAATACTTATATTATACCTTTATTGTAGAAATCGCCAAATTATCCAAATAAACGTAAAAAATAATAAAAAAACGATACCGAAATGTCCAACATAAGTAACGTTGAGGACAACGATAAACATAAGGAGGGAGAAGTTACACATAACAAAGATAATAACATTACCACTAAATTCTCTAAAACTCTTTCGGAATGATATCAACAAAACAATGTTGCACTTATCACATCAAATGCACAACGTCAAAATTAATTAAATCCGTTGTGCACAAATTCAATATCATAATATTGCATCAACAATACAATGTTGCATATATCATATCAATTCAAATGCAGAACGACCAAACTTTATTAAAATTTTTATAAACAAAAAGTGCAATATCAGCATCTCATATCTGCTGCTTAATATTGCACACTTAGCATATCATCTTACCCTGGGATCCAAAAGATAAGATGAAGATCGCTTTGGCGAATCAAGTGTATAAATAGGAATGTAAGACACTCTAGAAGAGTTCAGTATTGTCCAGTATTTATAAACGATAAGTTGTATCGAGTCGTATTAAATAAAAGAAATATTAAAGAGAAGTTAAAGTCGTTTTCTTCCTAAGATTCCGCGTAAAGGAATTTTATATTTTTTTGAAGTTTTGCATATTGTAAAACGAGCTATGTTTTATGTGTGAAAATCGCTGGAGTGTAAAATTAAATTGTAAATGTACACATATATTTATAAGGTAACACAGGTCTGCGAACAAATTTGTTTCTTTGAAATAATATGTAATTCCTTTGTATTTTTTGTTGCTTCCATTACGTAAGGTTTTTCCGCAAAACGCAAAACGCAAAAGTATGATGAGAAATGCCGGAATTTCCAATGTGTGTGAATTACGCGATCAGAAACGGGATCACGTGTTTAGTTTTCCCCTCTCTAAAAGCAATAGTCCTCGATCACTTAAAATATGGTAGGCCCTTAAACTTTATGGGCTGAGACATCTCGTTTGGAAGACAAGGAAATGTTTTCGAAGATGTTACGGATATTCGCTTTGAGTTTTGTGGTTTCTGTTGTATCGGGATTGTTACTTTATTTTTGTTTACTTCCCAGTATATGGGAAGTTCTTGTGATCTCCTCGAAAATCAAAATTGAAATTTTCAACATTTCTTTGCGTTTTAAGGTTTATAGAGTATATATAAAGTGTTTTTAGAAATGGGTATTTATGCGTGTGTGTGTGTGTGTGTGTACTTACGTACTTGAGTTCGTGGACGGTTTTTTCTACGAGCATAGCTCACGAAAATAACGTCGCATCGACTTTGTTGAGGTGTCAATCGAAGCGTCTTTGCAATTTTAAGAACTGATTAGGTTTTCGCACACTTCGAACTGGGGGTTTGTTGTTTTGACCCTTTGAAATTCATTTCTAACATGCGTTATATCTCCGGAACCAAATATACGATTTGGATAAATAAAAAGTTGATCGACGCGTATTAAAATTTTCGTGATTCTATCGAATTTTTAAAAAAAACGTTGGAACTATTTTTTAATTTAATAAAAACAAGTGCTAAAAATTAGGTTTTTTTCCATAAACAATAAGTTTTTTACCTGATTTTCAAAACGCAGTAATTAATGTATATAAAATTCATATACTACAAATAGTTTTTGTAAGAAAATCAGGAAAAAATTTTGATGAATACGTAAAAAATTAAACAAAAACTTAAAAATCACGGAAAGTCATCATGAGTTTCAAAGTCATTTTTATCATCCAATATATCTCACGAAGCAAAAATGATATTTGCATCATTAAGGTGTAAATCGACGTCTAATACCAGTTTTGTGCTGTTTTTAACGTTATAAAAAATCGTTTCAGCCGTTTTTTTAATTTAATAAAAAAAAATGCGAACATTTTGATTTCTTTCATAAATTTTTTTTTGCCTGATTCAGACAGCTCAAGAATAAATATTTATAAAATTTATACATTGCTGTCAGTTTTTGAAGAGAAACCAGCAAATTTTTTCGATGATTCTGTAAAAAACCAAATAAAAAAAATCATATAAAGTTACCATGTAAAAAGGGTTTATGTATTTTGTTCTAAAGACTTTATTGTAAAGTCAATCAAATTTTTATAATATTTGCATAATTTGAGCCGATTTTGAATAGTTTTCACGTTGTTTTAATTTTGATAAAAAACTGCTTAAATTTTGAAAACCCAAGAAAATTTCAATCAAATTTACATTTGTGGTAATCAACGCTTTGAATGGTAAGATGTTTTGTAGTCAATACTTTGCAAGATTATATGCTTTGTAAAGTTTTCTCCAAATAAAAAATCCAAAACGGTCTTTGTGTTTGTAAGATTTCAATTACTTTCTCCATCATTATATGTAAAACATTTTACTTTTTACATGCAATCAAATATATTATTGACATTGCATATTCAATGTTTTTCAAGATCAACTGAAAATAAGAAATAATCATTAGCCTCATGGATGTAAAATCGTGAACAAATACAAATTCAATGATTATGCCGAAGTCATGGCAATTTTGAACAAAATTATTTAAAATGGCTACCTCGCGAGAAAATCTCTTCAGTGGGCGTAATAACAAAAAGCGCATTCATTTTTGCTAGCGCTCTTTTGTCCTTCAAGCATCGATATAAAAATAACAAATAACGTAAAAAAGGCTTTATAGCCCGCCCCCCCCCCTCCGATTTATCCGCGTGAATAGTCAATCAAACCATCCTTCAAAAGCCTTACGTAATCAATGGACGCTACAGTAGATGGTATGAATGATATGAACTCATTTCAACTATTGTTATTAGCACCTCTCATTATTATTTAATGTAGTATTATTTTGATAAATATTTTTGTGTTTAATATTTTTAATATTTATGTAGATAATACTGGGAAGTTGAATGTGGACCTCAAGGGTCGCACCTCGCGGATTGTTATATTTGTTATTGTACTGTTTATGTTCAATATTTTTTGTTACATAATCAATTTTCCAGTGTATGGAAAGTTCTTGTAATCGCCTCGAAAATCAGCATTGAAATTTTCGACAAATCTTTACGTTTTGAGGTCTTTAGAGTATATTTTAAGCGTTTTCAGAAAGAAGTATGTGTGTATGTATGTACATACGACCGTTCGCGGACAGTTTTTCTACGAGCATAACTCACGTCAATGAAATTGTATCGACTTTGTTGAGGTGTCAATCGAAGCGCCGTTGGAATTTTAAAAGCTGATTAGGTTTTGTGAAACTTCAGTCGAGGGGGTTTGCTGTTGCGACCCCTTGAAGAATATTGCTGTCGTGCGCTATATCTCACGAATCAAACATGGGATTTTCATCATTGAGGTGTCAATCGACGCGTATTAACATTGGTGTAATTCTGTTAGATGTTTAAAAAAAAATTAAAGCCGTTTTAAAATTATTAAAAAAGTGCAAAAAATTGAGGTTTTTCTCATTAACAATAAATTTAAAGCCTGATTTGCACACCGCAGTGATCAATGCTTATGAAATTTATATGCCGCAAATAGCTCTTAAAAAAACCAGCAAAACCTTTTCTCATGGTATTCTCTACCTAGTCTTTCAATTATTATTGGCTAATTTAATATGGTTTAAGGAGTTTCAGAACAGCAGCTTGTATCTATGCTAGAGACGGATGCACCAGTGGCTTGAATGATTTTTTTATTTATTGTTATGTTTATTAGGACTTCTTCCGAAGCTACATGATAAAAACTTATTTCCATCGTTTCCAGTTTTTGGTTTCAGTTATTAAATCGATGTCTGAACCTATTTGAATTCTAGTTTATATATGCATTTGTTCTGGACGATTATTTTTATATAGTTGTTAATAGTAGTTACTATTATCAGGATATCGGTTGTTGTTAAAATTGCTAATATTGTAATTAGAACTATTGTTAAACAGATTTTTGTTATGCAGATTTTTGTTGTAACGAGTGTTGTTATGTTGATTGTTAAATTTGTTACTATGATAAGGGTTATTATTGTATGTGTTGTTATATAATTTATGTTCAAATTTTTTTGTTACATAGTGGGTATTTCTATGTAAGTATGAGTTATTATGTTTAATGGCAGAATTTTCTCTATCATTGTATCGTATTTTATCAAACGTTCATAAGTTATGATCGGTCTGATACATGTTTTGTTGCAGGTGAGCTTGATTTCAGGGCAGAAGTGTTTCAAAAGAATTAGTCTTCCAAGGGACATGAAGGCGTTTGCTTTGAGCGTTTGCATATTAACATGGCGGAAATAGTTAAAATGATGATCGAAATGCACTCCTAGGTATCTACCACAAGTTTTGTGGGAAATTCGTTTAGGCTTCGTAGAACTTACGTTATCTACAATATGAAAATTTCTCCAATTTTGCTTCAAGTCTTTGCTGGTTTCCTGCAAGGTGTGCCCGAACCAAATAGTCTCGCAATGTTGTGAATTCATTTTCAACTCACAAGCTGCAGTGAATTGCTTCAGATTGTTGTAAATCATCTGTAGTTCCTTCTGTGCTTTGCTGGCTTTAGTATCAGCAGCGTCGATGACCATATCATCAGAAAATTCCACAATACAACGATTTGGCGAAGACTTATAGTTGATGTTATTCAAGAGTCCGGTAATGTAGATTGAAAGCAAACTTGACGTGGTAATAGTGTATTGTAAAAGCCCTTACGAGACTTGACACAGTTTCGTAGAGGTATGATTTCCATTTGAGATAAAAATAATTTTTCCATACATCATATTTTGGGTACACCCGACAAGATGAAAAGGAACTTCAACTAAAGTGAAGCAACTAGTAAAAGAGTCCATTTAACCATGTGGTATTGAATACCTTTTCCATATCAATGAAACTGATGCCAACTCATCGTTAGTTATCCAGGTGCCAACAGATCAACATTATATTCGTGATAGCATGCACGGTTGAGTGTCGCGATCGGAAGCCGAACGCACTATCACATATCACATTAGTTGTGTTGGCGTTATGCCGCAGTGAATTGTTCAGCAAAGTCTCGAATACTTTGCTAATGTTTTGGAGCAGGCTAACTTCCCTGTAGCTGCTTAGAGTCTTGGGACCTTTTCCCTACCTGCGGATGGGGGAAGCTTTTGCTGTCTTCAGGGCATTATTAAATAAAATGCAATATTGCCTGATTAAAACCTTTGGTAGTTTTTTCAGCACAACATTAAGAACGCCATCGATTCTAGCTGAACGTTTATTGTTCAAAAGTTTAAATATGACAATATAATTGTCCAGAAGTCACGAAACAATTTTGCAAACGATCAGTTGGGAAATCGTCCGATCTCATGTCTGCGTTGAACTTATAAGGACATTATAATTGATCATGTGATTTAAACTCATTACCTCACTGCTCAACCAATTTGTAAGTTTCTTTGCGAAACATACAGTTCCATAGTCTGTTCATTCATTCTTAAAATTCAATTGCATAAGGTAATGGACATCTTTAAGCGTCGAGAGAGTCGGGTGATTGTGGCTTTGAAGCCACCTGTATATATTGGTGATGCAGTCTGCTCTTGAGCAGCAGCAGTTTCTTAATGGTTATGGTCTCCATATTATTTTTCCGGCTAATTTTAGGTAGTATGCTGTTTATTGTAACAATCGTTATTTGTTCAAGTGGTAGTATCAATCAGACATTCACGTTATTATATATGTTTCTATCACAAGAAGCGTATGACAGATGGTCAGATGTCTTATTGCATTGTGTAAATATGTGCTCGTTCAAAATTGTCCCTGTTAGTCCTTCTGACGTTGAAAGTGTGCTGCTTTTCTATCAGTAATGGAATAAGGTGTATCATACTACCATTGAAATAGCCTTGTGGTCACTATCAATAAAGCTTTTTCTTTTGTTTGATTCCTTGAGAGGTGAAAATCTCGAGTCTCACATCTGCAATACAAAGGTCTAAATAGGAACCAGCTGGCAGCAAGGTTGAAAGTTTGGGCCGTAATTTGGCAGTCTGCTAACCATATGTGGAGAGATATACCACTATGATAGCTTGTGGCATCTAGCTAAACTGAGTGCTTTACATTTTAATCTCCTGCAAATATAAAATAGTGTCGTGGGTCATCGAGGCGAAAAAGACAAAAGAGTGTTTGAAGTTCGGAGATATAAATTAAGCTCATATTTTTTTAAGGAGTAAATCGACACCAGAAAAAGACTATTTCCACTTTGCAAAGGGATCGTAGTACATGCGTTGTCCATACAATGGAACTCACCAAACTCACTGATAAAAACTGATATTGCTGATCACCACGATTGAGAGCTCCTATTCCACCTCCGTTTATCACGTTTGGTTTATCCGTTCTGACCATTTTTAAGTATTTGAAGCTGACGTTGTGTCTGGCGTTGAGTTTTGTCCCTGCTAGGAATACCCCATTTAGTTTGTACTTGTACTTGGAATGCCTATTGATGTGCACGATCAAGTTTGATTGCATTAAATTGAGCTGGTGTATTGCTACCTTGGACGATGTCGATTCAAAACGTTGATTACCATAATTGCAAATTTGGTTTGTATTGGTTTTCAAAATTTAACCAGTTTTTTCATTAAAGGTAAGATATGGTGCCATAAAGACTACGGAAAATCTGGTCAAATATTCCAAATATTAATAAACTTTGGTTGACTTTACTACAATGTATTTAGAATAAGAGATTTAAAATATAACCATGCGTATTAAGCCTTTTTACATTTTGACTTTGAATGATTTTTTATTTTCAATTTAATTTTTTCTCTAATCATGAGAAAAGTTTTTGGTGGTTTCTCTACAAAAATTGATAAAAAATTATAAATTCTATAAACATTTATTATAAGGATGTGCAAATCAGGTTAAACATTTTTTTTTCTGAAAATAACACTACTTTTCCACATTACTTTTTATTATATAAAAAAACGTTTTAACGATTACTTTCAAAATATAAAAACATCATAAAAATGTTAATAGGCGTCGATTGACACCTTAACGTTGCAAAGATTATATTTGATTCTTGAGATATAATGAATGACGTACTGTTTGAAGTATAGAAATTATATAAACATAGATTACTTCAGTTACAAAATCAGGTTAAAAATTTGTTGTTTTTGAAAAAAAAAAATTTTGGGATTTTTTTAGAAATTAAAAAACCTTTCCAAGAATTATTTTAAAAACTCGATAAAATCACATAAATGTTAATACTCTCGATTGACATCTTCATCAAGCAAGTCGCATGCTTGGTTGGCGATATACAGGGTGTCCAGAAATTGCCGCACAGGCTCCTCACCACGTGATTTTCTGGACAATTTTAAGCAGAAAATATTATGAAATTTTTTTCGATTTCTTAACCCTTTAGCTACCACAGACGTTTTAAAATTTTGAAAAAAATTACGTTCTTTAATTAGTAAAAACGCAATATCTTCACAGTTATGAAAGATACAACACTCAAACAAACAATAAAACGCAGAAAATAGTTTTTTGCAACTAACCGCAGCTATTTTGTGAATATGAATTGAGCATATTGGGAGCGACAGTTCTCGAAAGTTGAATAAATGCTTTTTTCTATACGAAAATTTGGCATTTTTCCTTATTTTCCTTTAATTTTCACGTCCATAATGCAAAATCTTTTTTCGAAAATTAAATCTCTGTTGTGTTATTGTTAAAAAATTGGAACTTCATTTTACTCTAATTCATCAAACTTTCATTGCAAAAGGACTATAAATGCAAACAGTTTTTACCAAAAATTCCCGTCTAAACTAAAATTTGCGTCCTGAATTGAAGTATTCGGCTGTCCCCACACGAAAGTGCTTTCAATCACAATCACAATCTTTTGAATGAACAATCAAACAAATATGTATTTGAAATGCTTTTATTAAAATTATTTACAGCATATGTTCAAAGTGGCTTCCTTCCATTGTCAAACAAGACCTGTTTCTCTTTTTTAAGCTCCGTATCGAACTTGACAACATATCGCTTGTTATTTCAGCGGCGGCATTGGTAATTTTCGAAGAAAGTTGTTCCAATGTGTCAGGAGCCTCCTTGTAAACAATTTCTTTAAAATGTCCTCACAGAAAATAGTCCAACGGGTTTAAATCCGGAGATCTTGCAGGCCACCGCACGGGACCATAACGCCCTAGCCCGCGATCCTGGAATTCTAGGTGCAGCAAAGTTGTAACCTCTCCGAAATTATGTGGAGGTGCTCCATCATGTTGAAACCACATCCTCCTTCTCCTTGAAAGTGGTAGGCTGTCCAATAATGTTGTCAATACATTCTCCAAAAAATGTTTGTAGCTTTGGCCACTTAAGCGGTCCGGGAGAATATATGGCCTTATAAGCTGATCTCCAATAATACCTGCCCAAACGTTAAGTCTCCATGGAACTTGGCGATGTCCTTCACGTACCATATACGGATTGGCTTCGCTCCACCAATGGGGATTGTGGCAGTTGAAAATTCCTTCCTGGGTAAAGAGCCATTCGTCCGTAAACAATATTTTTTTTTCAAAGTTCGGGCTTCGTAGAATTTCTCTCTGTAGCCATTCACAAAAATCCACTCGCTTTGCGTAATCCTCTGTTTGCAATTTTTGCACCTTCGAAAAGTGGTAAGGGTGCAAATTTAAACTACACAAAATGATTTGCACTGTTGACTTTCTAAGCCCCAATTCTCTTGCTATTCCCCTTGTGCTGCAAGTTTGGTCCTGCACAACGAAATTGAATACCGGCTTCTTCTACGGCAGGTGTTCTTGAAGACCTAGGTCGGCACACGTCCGATCGCGCACCTTGAGCAAGTCTCCCTGTTTCTCGTCCCCGAATTCCAAGCCTCCGGAAGACGTTGGCATCTGGATGTCGTCTTTCAAGGGAATCGTCTTCTATACTCGAAGGATGCACGCTGACTATTTGTTTCACATGCACCAAGCACAAGGATCATGTCGAAGTATTCATTGGCTGAGTACTCCACTTCTGATCTTTAGTAGCCAATCAATAAAAACTGTTAAATAACTCTACAAGAAGGTATTTGTCTCGTAAAATACTGCTTTTCACTTGTTATCATCGTATGACGACCAAGCGTTGCCCCATCCTATTTTTTGGTTGTGAGTTTTCTAGCCCATAAGGGTTGACTGATTATATCCGAATGTAAATGCTTTCAAATCAATTAAAAACTAATTTTCAAAGGTTTTATGACTGATTATAATCAGCTCAAGCACTAATTGATCACAAACACCGTTTACCAGAGTTGTCTGTGAAGGTTCTACATGCTCGGTTTTTGTTAGTAGGCATGTTGGGCACCTTTTTGAATTTTTGTTTTAGAATTTGCAGGCATGTAACTGTTAGAAATTGGCAAATAAGGATAAAATGATGTTCTAACTTTTTAACAATAACACAACAGAGATTTAATTTTTGAAAAAAGATTTTGGATTATGGACGTAAAAATTAAAGGAAAATAAGGAAAACTGCCAAGTTTTCGTAAAGAAAAAATCATTTGTGCGACTTTCGAGAACTGTCGCACCCAATATGCTGACTTCATATTCACGAAATAGCCTTGAATAGTTGCAAAAAACTATTTTCTGCGTTTTATTGTTTGTTTGAGTGTTGTATCTTTCATAACTGTGAAGATATTGCGTTTTTACTAATTAAAGAAAGTCTTTTTTTCTCAAAATTTTAAAACGCCTGTGGCAGCTAAAGGGTTAAGAAATCGAAAAAAATTTCATAATATTTTCTGCTTAAAATTGTCCAAAAAGTGCGGCAATTTCTGGACACCCTGTATAGCGCACGACAGAAATGACTTCCAAAGGGTCAAAACAACAAACCCCCCCCCCCCGACTAAAGTGTCACAAAAAATAACCAGCTCTAAAGATTGCAAAGACGCTTCGAGTGGTACCTCAAAAAAGTTGATACAACTTTGTTTACGTGAGTTATACTCGTAGAAAAAACTGTCCCCCAGACGTAAGTACGTACGAATGTACACACACACACACAGAGACATACCTTTCCTTTTCAAAACTATTTAAATATACTCTAAAGACCTCAAAACGTAAAGAAAAGTCGAAAATTTCAATTTCGATTTTCGAGGCGATTACAAGAGCTTTCCATGTACTGGGAAGTTTAAAAGACAAAGCTACGATATAAGAAACGCAGAATGGCATTTTGTTTCGAATTGAGAACCATCAACGTGAAAATTGTCAGCAGCAAATGTCAGACCGGACCACTACCTGATGATAACCGACAAACAAATTGACGTACCTGAAACAACACAAAAAAACAGCGCTCGGCTAGATATTGAGAAGTCTAAGATCAACAACTAGATATGAAATCTAAATATCCCCTTGCTCCCAATGCAGAATGTTCCAATTTTTGAAGGTGTCTTTTGTGTAGATCGTAAAGGTTAAGAAGCTAGTTATTTTTTGAATCAAAGGCTTTAGAAAGTTGTTTTTTGTATATTGAACGATATTGAGATTTTGGTTGATATGAGTCGTTTCTACTTTCTTAGAGTCGTCGAGGGTCAATATTTCGGGGTTTGTATGCAACGAGGAGTCTTTCCTTAGAGAATCAATGAAATTTGTGTCTATTGTTTTAGAATAATTTTAGAGCCTGTTTTCATTATCTTGTTTCATGGACCCTGATTTTTTTCGCTCTATACTAGACAATACTTCTGACACAACACGGCCATGATTTACTCATCAGCTCAAGAATTTCAGGAGGCTCTCAATTAATTTAATCTCTTCCAAAACGTTATTGACGAGACTTCATGGGTTTAACTCCGTAGTAGATAATTATGAAAATGTATAAAGATGTGTCACCATTAACTGTTAGCTCTAAGTCTAATAATATATTTGACATACATTCCTTTTTATAATATTATTAACTTCCCAGTATATGGGAAGCTCTTGCAATCGCCTCGAAAATCGAAATTGAATTTTTCAACATTTCTTTACGTTTTGAGGTCTATAGAGTATATATAATGTGTTTTTAGAAAGGGAGTTGTATGTGTGTGTGTGTGTACGTACGTCTGCACGTTCGTTGACAGTTTTTTCTACGAGCATAACTCACGTAAACAAAGTCGTATCGACTTCGTTGAGATGCAATCTTTGCAATCTTTAGAGCTGATTAGTTTTTGGGACAGTCAGACAAAGTCAGTATAAAATCGTTAACGAGTGTTGACGCAACGGTTTTTGCGTCCTTAGTTTCCATTGGTGAGGCTATTACGAATTTTGTTAGCTCACACTGCATTGTAAGAATGGATCTGTAATTATTCGAGATTTTAAGTGGTCCTACCACATCTATAGCAATAGTTTCGGAACTAGTAGTAGGTGTGTCAGTTTTTTGCATGGGTTGCTTGGTGTGCCTTACTTGCTTATTAATTTTGCATTTTCCGCAATTGTTTATATATATTTTTACCATGGTGTTCATGTTTTTCCAACAATACCTTTGTTTCAATTTTAGTAAAGTCTTCCTGACTCCTAAGTGACCGGCTAATGGCGTATCATGATACTCTTTTATTAAATCATTCTGCGATCTAGTATCAGTAATCCGCTTTGGGGGCTCATAAATAATAATATTTAACTTTGCGCGACTTTCATTTTGTTGCAACATATTAATAATTTTCTTGAATTCTGCCTTTTCAATGTATTTAAATATTTCATCTTTATTGGATAGCGCTATCTCATAAATATTCATTTCGAGTAATTTTTCCAATAACTTTTCCATGATAGGTACGTATACCATATCAGGACTATCGCTATGGTTTACTCCACTTGATTTTTTTGTGCATTTACTAGTTGTTAAGCATTAACGGAAACGGATTTCACGTCAGATTTATCGCTACAGTATGCAATGATGTCATTGTTTGTACGTACAATATCAAGTTTCTTCGTGTTGCAGAATATAAACTTTAACCTCGTCAGGTTCCTTATTTCCCATAATGATGTCGAATCCCATACGTAAAGGTGATCAGTCTTCATTTGTGTATTAGAATCGTTAATCTTATTGGTTTGTTTAGTATCGTTTGTCTTTTGTTTTGCAGACATACCCCGTGTTAACGCCAAGCCTTTCTTTACAGTCTATCTCTTTCTTGAGGAATCATTTTCTTTAATATCTCAGTATTTATCTCTATTCTGGATAAGGCATCCACGTTCGTATTCATTTTACCTTGTTTGAATACTATCTCAAAATCGTAGTGTGATAAGTCTAGCCTGATTCGTGTTAATTTCGATGATGGGTTTTTATGAGAAAAAAGGGATACTAGGGGTCGATGGTCTGTGACCACAATGAATTTTTTGCCGTATAGGTATGGTCTAAAGAAATTTATTCCCCAGTGTATCGTAAGTAGCTCTTTTTCGATGATTGGCTTATTCAAATCATGCTTGCCAAGAGATTTGCTAGCGTATGATATCGGTAAATCTGAGCCAATTTCTCCTTGTGAGAGTACTGCTCCTAATGCATAATTTGATGCGTCAGTTGTGAGTATGAACGGTTTCTCAAAGTTTAGATATTTGAGAATTGGAGATTGAATCAATTTGGTTTTTAAAGTTTCAAATGCGTTTTGGCATTTATCGTCCCAAATAAACGAAGTATTCTTCTTCAACAGAGCATTTAGACATTTTGCAATCTCAGCAAAATTAGGTATGAAACGTCTGTAATAATTGCAAAATGCAATGCACCTACGTACCTCATCTGTATTCTTAAGTGTCGGATAATTTCTTATCGTCTCATCTTTGGATGGATCTGTACGAACTCCTTCGTGAGTAATCAGGTGACCTAGATATACAGCTTCTGACCTTAAAAATTGGCATTTCCTAGCGTTCAGCTTTAAGTTGTATTTCCTTAATCTTTGTAAGACTTTGGTCAAATTTCTGTTGTGGTGTTCTATACTACATCCAAAGACGATAATGTTGTCCACATAGAGAAATGCTTCACTATCCAGACCTGTCAGTGCAATTGTTAGCATTCTCTGAAAACTATTTGATGAGATTTTAAGACCAAATGGTGGTCGTTTAAACTGAAAATGACCATTCCCGGTCGAAAATGCAGTCAATGGTCTTGTCTCGTGTTCCAACTCAATTTGGTGGAAAGAGCTAGTCATATCCAAAGTTGAAAATTACTTTGCTCTACCTAGCTTGTCGAGTATGTCCTCTAATATTGTTAATGGGAACTTGTCGTTCACTATTTTATTATTCAACCGTCTGAAATCTACGACAAGTCGCCAATGTTTCTTGTCGTCAGAACCTTTTTTAGGGACTACCAATAATGGTGAATTATAGGGGCTTATTGAAGGTTCGATAATATCATTCTCTTCCAATTCCTTAATCTGTTTATTTATTTCTTCAATTTGAGAGTGCGGTAACTTTTAGTTCTTGATATAAACTGGAGTTTTATCCAAAGTGTCTATTCTTTGTTTATAAAAGTTATTCACCGTCAGTTTTTCACCTTCTAAATGGAATACGTCTTCGTATTCTGTTATCATACTCTTCAGATTCTCTAAGATCCTTTTATCATTAGTGTTCATTGTTATGGTATCCATTAGAGTTTTGAGATGTCTGGAGTTCACTCTTTTTCCCTTTTTACTTTTGTTTCTTAGTATCGTATAATTGGCTAGTGGTTCGGTTTCTATTTCGAACTGATCTATGTTCGCGGTTGTGTCATTGGAATTTAATATTCTCACGTGACACATGCCTTTTGCTGCTACAATCACGTTACTAATGTATACTCCTTTTTGTATTTCTTTTGCAAGTATTATAGTATCTTCTTCCCTTTCTAAATTTATTGGCAACACTACCTCAGTTCTAACTGGAATTTCGAATTTAGCTATGCTTAATGGCTTTGTGTTCATCGGGATTATTACTTCTTCAGTACCTACTATAAAAGATACAGTGTGGGTCTCGTAATCAATTTTGCAAATATATTTCTCTAGAATATCTCTACCTATGATTCCGTCATAAGTGATGGGAAACATTTCATCTACTATATGAAAATTGCAATCTATATTTAGATAGTCTTCTAACTTCAAATTAAGTCTTATCATCCCGAAAGATTCAATTGCCTCATTAGTTATACCGGTGAGTTTACATCTATTATCACTGTCTATTTCGCGTGAAATTATATCATTGGTCTTGCAGATCGATACGTCTGCTCCGGTATCTATCAGGAAAGTCATATTTTGCTTAACGTTTTGACAAAAAATGTTTACGTAGCTTGAGCTGTTTGTTTTTATGGAGTATATTTTGTTCTTTAATCCGGGAGGCTCCAATGTGACATTTGTATTTATTCCTCTCCGGATGAATGGACGTTTCCTTGCTTCTGAATCATGTTCACTCGTCTACTTCTTAGGTTGTTACCTATAAAGCTGTTATTTCTGCGTGAATTATCATTATTACCATTAAATCTGTTAGGTTTTGAGTTATTCTGATTCCTATTAAAATTGTTGTTGTTAGGGCCGTTGTTGTAACTATTATTTCTATTTTGGAAGCTGTTTGTATTGTTGTACCACCTGTTATGATTGTTATTATTATTACTGCGGGAAAATCTACCGTTGTTAAATGGTCGGTTATAACTGGCTTTTTTACCTGTGTTGAAATGCATAATTGTTTTCTCTTGGGAATCGACGTTTTTCTCTACCTCTAGGGCCAAATTTATTGCCTCTGTTAAATTTTTTGGTCGCGCTGCGAATAAAATGCTCTTATAGTGGTCGTTTAGACCGTTTTTGAAAATTGTGAGAGCGTACTGATCATTCAGGCTTGCAATGACCTTTTTCTGGTCTTGATTAATGTCAATGCCCAACTCATTGAATTGTAACTCGTTGAGTTCACTAATTAGTGTCAAAATTCGCTCCTTGTTACTCGTAATAGTTGACCGGTTTTGAGTTAATTTACTCAGAGCCGTATGTACGTTTGGGATTGTGTTTCGCGGTTTGTACCTGTCAGTCAGTTTAGATTTGAGTTCAGCTATAGTGTTAGGTATTTCACTAACAATTGCTGTTCATACATTATCGGATAGTTTTACATTATAGATGAAGTCTATAAGTTCTACCTTTCCTGTTGCCGAAAGTGTTTTATCGAGATATTGCGCTATTTTAAGGAATGCGTTGAGATCTTTTGCTTTTCCTTTAAACAGTGGTATAGTTTTCATAGCCACTTGTATATCGAAAGCTGCCATTTTGTCGTCTGTTGTCAGTTTCTTTTCCATGAATTTTCTAACAGGTTTCGCTACCCTACTAAAGCGAAGCAATAGTTCTAAATTATTTTTTTTTTCTAAAATTCCTTGAATTTCATTAAGACGATTTAATTTTGTTGTTAAATATTCTTGTTTGAACTCCTTATTAACGCTTTTCTTTAAATTACTGAATAATTTTTCAGTTTCAACTACCAGATCCATTCAGTCATAAGAGAGAGAAAAATATTCTGAGCTATATCAATTTTATTAAACAGTAAGGTTATTGCGTGTAAATTCTTTTCTAATAAAGTTTTTGTTTCTTCTATTATAAAAGTATATGATTAAAATTATTACTATGAATATTATTGTAGTCACTGATGCCTGTTTGTATTCTTCAACCACACTTTGGTTGATACTTTTGCAGTTGCCCATTGTGTTTTTGAATATTGTCGACATCCGCTGTTCGTTGAGTTTCTAATCGGCGTACTTCTTCGAATAATTTCTTCTTTTCTGGTTGTGTCGCGATAGCGATTAGTCGATAAATGTTCCCTAGTTTCCTTCGTATCTGGACTTTCTTTCCGCCGCGAGTCTTCTTCTTTTTCTTCCTTCTGGTGTTCCGAACTTTATACTCTTCAATTGTTATCGCCTGTGGTCCAAATTTGATGTTTGCTTTCGTTTCAGCTTCCAAAGTTTTCCTTTTCCCGTATTCCTCCAATGTAATTTTCTTCTTCGACGGATTATAAGCTGGTGCATCGCTGTTTACTGGGCCAGGACTATATTGTGCCCATATCTCTTCGAAGCCTTCCATGTTCGTAGCTGCAGGATCGCCATGTTGTACGCGTGATTTACGCGGGGTTAGTTTTGGTTTCAGATACTTAATCCATTTTTTTTAAAACCCACCTAATAACAAGCGTACCATGGACCGCTCGGCTGATGGCAAGAAGTTTCGCAAAGCGTAAACTCTATGCCTATATTTCTACTGGCGTTTTCCAAAAAGGAGAACTGCCGAATTGACTAGACCGGGGGGTATAATTAAAACTCGCCTAACTATGGCTCGTACAACTCCCTCAGTCAGAGTGCCGTTTCTCTATTTTTACTTGTCCTTATATACAGTATTTACATGTTGCTTATGCTATTCTTAAAATAATTTTCCCATGCTCGACTTCAATGCATCATTCAATGTGATCGATATATTGACACATTTACGACCTGACCTCTTAACATTCTTTCGCACGTTCCAAAATATCGTACAAAAATTTCTTACCTTAAATGTAAACTTCTCATGTGTCTTAATTGAGTACATTAGTCGACTCGGTTTGGCTTGTGCCAGAATGGGTCTAATTTCAAAACAGTAGCTGCTTGCAACATGAGACTTTGAGTTCGTACTCATGCTTCTTGTTTATTTGCGTTTGCTTTTTAATGTCAAGGTGATTTAATGTAATGTGAGAATATCAATGACTCGATTTGTATTCCTATGCAATATCGTTCAATGAATGAATGGATATTGCATAGCTGAATTGTTTGATTTGCGTTTGTGACGCAATATCACTACAGTTTATAAAATTTATACATTCCTTTCAGTTTTCGAAGAGAAACCAGCAAAACTTTCAATTATATTTGGATAATTTGATTAGATTTTTAATGGCTTTTGCAGTCTTTTAATTGAAAAAAAACGACTTAAATTTTGAAAACCATCACAATTTCAATCAAATTTGCATTTGTGGTAATCAATCATCATCACCCATCCACCAAAAGCCTTACGTAATCAATGGATGCTCCCGTATATGATATGATTAATATTAACTTAAAGTAGTATTATTTTCAAAATTATTATTGTGTTTAATATGTTTAATGTTTATCTAGATATTACTAGGAAGTTGACCGTGTGGACCTCAAAGGTCAGACTTCACAGCTTGTTTACAATTAATTTAGTCCGACCTCGTTGTGAATTGAATTATCGCAGGATTCATTGAAAAGGCTGATTATTAACATCTTAAAATTTACGGAAAAATAATCGGTCAAATTATCGTGAAAATTCTTTAATTACCATAAGAGACTGTACACTTTTGGAAGTAGTGATTTACATGACAAAGTCATTTTATGCCACGTCATTTTTTCTGTATTTGATAAAGTGGAAGTAATGTCTTTGTATCTCGAGAGCCGTGTCTTCCACAGAGATGTTGTGTAATGCAACTCACGTAGAATTTAACTTCCAGTAAACTCTACTTACATTCTTTGCGTGTAACAGTGATGGAACCTAACGGGAAAATCCACAAGAAAAAATGTCGTTGTATGGCTTTCTTATTTTTCTTATACCTTATATGCAATAATTTATTTAAGATGGTTTTATTAAGATTCGTTTGAGCAGATATTTTTGTGCTTATTTAGCCACTGAAAAACTATTCAGACGGAGGAACTGAAAGACGAAATTACTAAATCGAGACAATTCTTGACGTTTTAAAGAGACAAATGCTCAATATGGTGCGAAGTGCTGCAAAGAAAATTATTACAACAAATTATTCGTTGCAAACACTAAAAATTCCAGAGCAATTATTGTTTCAGCTTTTTTTTGCCAGCACTACCTTTTCTTAATAGGCAAGGAGGGAGATTAGTAGATTTTAAAGACGTTCTCATGTTTTATTCATGTATACATATTTGATATACGTTTATTTGGTACCAAGAATTTGAAAAAAAAAATTCCACTTGATGACACAATAATTAATTCTGCGTGCCTTTAAAAAAGATATCTAAGTTTTTTAAACTGGAAAAATAGAAGACAAAAAGTTTGAAAAAAAAAACAGAACGTTTCAGGTAAATTCCAGCTACTTCTGAAACTAATTTTTGTATTTCACCAGCCAACATTGTCATGTCGACTGCAAAGCGCCTGATAATGACATTACGTGGGCGTAATGAGTCAGAAAGCACTACTCGAAATTCTTCAACGCGATTGGTTTCTGCAAACAGCTTTTCACCAGGACATGAGTTGTGTGCTGCTCCTTTGGAAAATCATGAAAATTCTTCACAAATTTTTAACAAAGAGCCCTTTCTAGGGATGGCTGAAAAGAAAAATTCAGCAGGTAAGTTAGTAGTCACATAATTATCTCTTGAAGTTTATTCTTAAAAAAATTTACATGAAATTTTATGAGGTTTTCAATGTTTGTGCCTACACCCCAAATTACACAAAATCATATTTTTTTGTTATGTCACTATATATTGGTTGTGGTTTTTGCAGTGAAAGTGGACTATTCAAAAACATATAGTGAGGTTATAGTTAGCACATCTTCATTTCTAATAACCCAAGCCCAAAAATCACACAAAATTGTATCTCGTAAGCTATATACTCGTTTATATAAATAAACAAACTGGCAGACTTGTAAATTAACAATGTCAAAATCGTGTTTTTTATGTGAAAATCGAGGAAACAGCAAGATGTTGTGATGAAAAGTAAATGATGGTATGTAGTTTCGTTTTAAAGTTAAAATAAATGACATCGTCATTTTTTGTGAACCAGTGAACATCAGTAGTTTATTGGCACTGAATGATATTTGAAAAATGATCTTGATCTTGATCTTGATATTTAAAATAATGTGTTATGTAACCCAAGTAACATTTTGAATGCATCTTTGTTGAGCCCAGATGAGCTTAGTTAAGCTTGCATGTGGCAAACCAATATTCCATTAGAGCTCCAGATGGACTTATCTGGGGGTAAATATGTGGCCTTACAGAGTTTGATGGACTCCCATCGAATGTGGACTACATCAGAAATTAATCAAAATTACAGTTGAAATATCGATAAATATGGAATTGAGTGTATGTCTTTTTTTGCATGCAAACACGAAATTAGATAGAAAATTACATTAACTGCAAGACGTTTTAAGTTGGTTGGTTGGTGGGGGTGGTTTTTTTTTTCAAGTGACGGCTTTCTAGACACACGACAGGTTCATTTTGAAACCAAAAAAGCTTGGGATGGCACAAGAACCCAGCTTTGGAATGGTGGGCCATAATAATGCCATAATTGTAGAGCTTTTAATCGAATCGCAGAGCAGTTAGCCTGTTGTTTCGTAGGGACTCAGTCGGGAGTGGATTTGATAGCCAACAATGGCTTTGTAAAGATAGTTTGTAGGGTTTCGATGACTGCAATAGTTGTAATTTTCCTAACTTTTTTTAGCAGAGCAAGGTAAATTTCCTTGACAGCTGCCTACCAAATAATCTCGCCAAAAAGATTGGTTTCATTACCATCGTGTTGAGCCTTGACGAAATTTTGAGTTTCAATCTCCACCTTTTTCAAATAGTTCTTTTGCAGAAATAGATCGTGCATGGAACTTTGTGTGCTTTTGCATTATATTTGCTTTCTATGTGAGTTTCAAGCCCAGAATTAGACCTAAATATTTGGCTCGATAAGCTGGGTTATGACTTATATCATCAAGCTAAGGTGGAATAAATCAAGGAACTATATGCCTGATGATTAAAGAACTGTTTGAACAAACCTTCTTCCTGTAAACACGTGTTTTGGCTTGTAAAGTGTTCTCAAGACAACTTTGCAAATATTCAATTTGTACAAAAATTTTGGTTTATAAGCGTTTTGCAACCTAAAGGGATGTAATCAATGAAACAGATATAAAATTGGATTTTAGAACTTCAAATTTGACCTTAACCATTTTAATTAGCTCATTTTTTCTCAGTGCTGCTTTCGGAAGTCTGTGAGAGTTTTAAATAGAATTGAATTTTCGGTTATTACCTAAGCTGTATTTTGTATTGTACTTAATTTTTTTTGCCTGTCTGAAATAATTTTTTGAAAGTCAATTGCTCATAGTGTTGACAAGCTTTCAAAATAATGTTTTTGTTTTTGTCTTATGCTTTCATATAAAGCTTTCTGAAGGGTTCCTTATTCACTTTCAATGCAATGTAAATCAGCAGACAATAAGAACCAGTTAAAGTCAGATATTTGCTTAGCACAAAAGCAATTAATATCAATCGTTACTTTAAGGAAGGTATTGTTGCTTCTGTTCCGGCGTATCTTTGAATGAATAAGACTGTTGTCTGCTACCGAATGAAATTTATCTCTCCTACACTTTCTTTTATACATTAAATTTGCTTACTACTAACAATTGATTTTTGATTGGCAATAAGCAATTTTGCTGATGTTTTGATCAGTGCAAGAGCAATGACCACTCGTGGACTTTATGCTAAGGCAATCAGCATTGCTTACATGAATTTTTACAAAATACGGGTTGCATCAACTTTGAAGCATATTCATTAAAAGTCCATGCAGTACATAAATAAAGTGTACCAAAGTTTGTACATCACCGCCCACCAAGAGCCATGCGGATCTTATATTGTATGTTCGTCATACCATGTTGATGCGTTCGTTGACTTGATTGGTTGCTGCGTGTGTTGCTTATTGCGGTGCTTGTATCGAAAAAATGCTATTGCTGCTGCAACCATGATTAAACATGAGATAATAGCCAATATTCCGGCTGCTGTTACATGATGCCGAACTTGCTTCCATTCAACCTCATTGATGTTAGTAACCATAGCTTCTTGATCGTGGACTAAGGATGTAAACGAGTCAGTTGTTTTTATGATGGACGTAGTGTTGAGGAGTGTAATTTCCTGTGCTTTTACAGTGTTATTGTCAAATATGCTCATCCTTGGGGTAATGTATACAGGAAATTCGAGTCCTTTGTAGCTTTGTTGAGCCGTGAGTATGAAATCCTTAGCATAAAGTGTGCAATCCTGAGACAATCTAAGTATTCCTGTTCCCTCTATCATTATGTCTGCTCTTGTATTTCGACATACTGTTTGTGCTGGTACAGGATCTGATGTAACGAATAACCATGAATTCGGACTCATCATTTGTTTCCAAAGAGGTGTTTTTAGGCGAAATTTATGCACTGAACAATTGGCCATTGAGTAGGCAGCGTAAATTTCCTTAATGATGCAATTCGACCTAGTCTTCATATCGATTAATGTTGATATAGACAGCAGATAGTTACCCGTGCTGATTTCTGGAGCTGTAAAGACAGAATCTTCGGAAGTTTCAAAATATAATTGATCGTTATAGTTGATTTCCAAAACGTCAGAACTGATACTGAGAGCCGCAAACGTATGGAATTCTTGCTTCTGAGGGATTGTTGTTGCTTTTACAATTTCATATTTTCTATTGTCGATGATAGGTAGATGTCCACGTATTAATATCTCCGTTTCCATATGTTCAATCGATAATTTCGTTGTTGTCATATGCAGGATATCCAAATGTGATGTAAATAGTTTTTGAGTTTTCCTTATGGTTGATTCGAGTTCTGCTAATTTCACACACTCCCAAATGCCTTCCTTAGTGTATATTGCTTGAAAAATAGTATTGTATTTATTGTGGACTTCCTGAATAAAGTTGATTGCACGCTGGTATGTCGCTAAGAACTGAAGGTTGATTTTATTGTGATCTACTGCCAGAGAGTACCACTTACGAAATGCATTAATTTGGCTTACTCCTTTATTTAACTGCTGTTGAAATCGTTCGAGTTGTTTATTAATTTTGCTTGAAGTCGTGCTTAATGTTGTTGTAGCCCGCAGTATAATTTTTCTTTGCTGATGAATTAACTGTTTGATTTTGGACTGATTTTCTCCTAAATCATTTACATCTGCGATCACTTCGTCTTTGACACCGAATACAGCCGTGAGCCTTCTTCCCAACAATCCACGTTTAGTGCGAGTCTGTAAAAACCTCAGCGTGTCGATTTTATGAACTACCTCTTGACTTTGCTCTGTCAAATGGTCAGCTAAATCCAACAGTGTATTTCATTGGTTGTACTTCTTCCAACAGCGCACATGGACTGGATAGTTTCATTCACGACTCGTACATTTTCTTTATCGATTCCAAAATCAGTTACTGGGATCTGAATATTTAGCTCTAGAGTTCCCCGAAGTAAATTTGCCGTCCCTAGATGCTCAATATACAGTCCACCGTTTAACTGTGTAATATTAGCGGCTGTTGAAGCTGGTGAAATGTATGATCCTAAAACTATTAACGTAGTTAATATCAAATTTGATAAGGAAATGCGTGTTTTATGAGATTGTGACTCATTTTCCCTTCGTTTGTTTTGTTGAGTGTCTGGTTGGGAACGTTTTCTACCAGATTCTGAACCCTTATCAATCACCTGTCCTGATGAATTGTCTTCTTCTGATATCTTTTTGAATGGAAGCCTGCAAATTTTTGTTACTGGACGTTTTATCATCTTTCCATGTAATTTTAATGTGACGACACGCACTAAATTGTCGATTCCAGGATGGGTTGCTAATATTCTTGCTAAAGGCCACTGCATGGATGGAATGTGATCCGTTTTAACTAAGACGAGATCTCCTTTTTCAAGATTTTCATGTTGGTTTAGCCATTTCGGTCTTTGTTGCAAGCGATGCAGGTACTCTCGAGTCCATCTGTGCCAGAATGAATGTTTCATTTGCTGAACTAACCTCCACCTTTTCACCAGGGTAACACTAGCTTCACTTGGATCGCTTTTGATTTCAAACAAATGTTCTCCCGTAAGGAAATGGCCTGGCGTCAGAGCAGAAACGTCAGTCGGATCGTCGCTTATTTGTGTTAGAGGGCGTGAGTTCAAACAGGCCTCTATTTGTACGAGGAGCGTGGTGAATTTGTTACGTTCGCCACGCAACGTAGGCGATTCCAAATCCTCAAGGGCGAAATATGGGACTTCCCTGTCTTTGAGACCCCAAACCACCGTGCGGGTAAAACGCTGTCTTGCACAAATTGATGATGCTACGTTCGCCACTTCACGCAACCAAGCCAATTATTGAATTATATTGTTGTTTTTGAATCATATTGTTATTAAGGTCAATATCTTGTTATTAATGAATTGTAGCGTTAGTAGTGAATTATATTGCTATTATTGAATTATATAAATATAGAGATGTAGGTAGGTTAAGGATATTGGAGTAAATAGATAAGTAGGTAGTAAGTTTGTTATGGAGGGTGTTCCGGACAACGGCACAGACACTGCGAATAGGTTGCCTACAATCCCAACAACAACAACGCTCACCCAATCGCGCAGCGGATCCAAGTCAAGGCTCCACCCGGTTTACGACACGCCATTGGAGTCCCCTATGCGCCAGTGAAACCCACAACCATTGGCACTGGCAATTCGCCATGGCTGGCGGCAGCCGCGAGTTTTTCGCCGGACAGGTGGCAATCCGAAATCCCCTCACATCGAGACACAACGTCTGACCCCTGATGAAACCAGTCGAAAAGCTTTTGAAAACTGCCAGCTGAGTGGTCGTCGACCTACGAACCGAACGGGACTCGGCTTGGTTTAAATAGGATTGCGGGAGCAGCTGAGGAGGCTTTTGAACGTCGACCGTTGGGGTAGAAGCTGTGTGATTTCGGGAATTTTTTTCGTTTGGACGTCGGCCTTGGGCGTAAGGTGCAAGCTGCGTGGTCTTTGTTCGGAGGGCTTGGCTTTTGCCGTGGTAGAGCTAAGAAGACGTTTTGGCGGTCGAGTCGGGAGTTTTTCTTTTTGGGCTTGGCGCCGAACTGGTGGACGGTGCGAAGCGGAAAGCCGAGTGGGCGTGAGGAGCAAGTTAAGGAAAAGACGAGGGCGACTAGCGACGAGCGAGCGAGGAGCGAGAAGCAGCCGAGCAACATAGAATTAAGGAAACAAAAAAAAAATTGTAAGTAGATTTAGTGTAGCTAGTTAGAAGTAGGGTTTAGTTAGGTTTTTTTTGTTAAATATAACGTGCTTTGAATTAAATTATAGATTGTATTCTTGTGTGAAGTGGCGACGCGGAATCGCGTTCTTGGCTGAGTTTTTGTGCTCCCATATCGATCGGTGGTTTCGGGTCGTCGCGGACCCTATTCCCGTTTCAGGGTTCGCGGACAGGGCAGTCCCGGCGCAGAAACGGGTGGCGCCCTTTCTTTTTAAATTACCTATTCCCACACCCCTCTTCGCGGGTGAAGCCGGGTGGGATTGCCCGAACCGTGGCTGGGATCGGCTACGGTGCAGTGCGGACGTTACGCAAAATTATAGCCGTAACATTTGGCGCCCAACGTGGGGCCGTTATAAAAAAATAGGACTTGGGTACGGCAGCGTTCGAACGGCGGATCCGTTCGACGAGTTCAGTGAGTGTGTCTGTGTAATAAAAGTGGCCATACTAAAAGTGCTGACACGTGCGTGTAATTGCGGGAGTGTGAGATCGCGGGAGTGTGTTGATTGCGGGTGTGTGAATTTGCGGGTGTGTGAAATTGCGGGTGTGTAGTGTCGTCAGAAAAATTGTATATTTAGTAATAAGGAAATAAAGAAGAAAGTGACCGTTTTTTTAGCCGTCTAGTTTCTATTTCTCTTGTCTTTTGTGCTGTTCTCCCCCCTTCTAGATTCAACATGGCGAAGTTCACCAAAGCCCTGGTTGACCGTCTTAACAAGGAGGAGCTGGCGTATGAGTTGGAAGTACGCAGCATGCCTACGGGGACCGTCGAGGCCATGCGGAAGGAGCTCCGAGAGACGCTGCGGGCGGAGGCGCTGCTAGAAACGTCCCTATGCGCCATTCATTACCCGTTCACTTACGAACAAGACCTGGAGGCTGTCACGGCAAAGGTGAAGGAAGTAGAGGCGCTTGCGATGAATTTCAGGGGGGACCTCAAATCCCCTGAGTTTCTGAATGCTAAGTCGGAATTCGGCTTGCGGCGGATCCGTAACATGCTCCGGGAGAAGGGTACAGAGGAACCCGCCGTCGAAGCACTGCGACGGCGTCTGGTGCAGGCTATGGGCAGGGTTGTCGTAGCGGCCGAAGACGGAGAGGAAGAAGACGATTCCGCACCAACAGTCGAAAATTCGGAGGACGGAAAGCCGCCAAGAGGAGAAGTATCGGAGATGCCAGCCTTTTCGACACCCAAAAATCCCCCGGCGGCTACGCCTAAAATCCTGGAAGTAGCCAAATGGGGCATTAAATTCTCATGTGAGGCCTCGGGCTCTGTTAGCGCCTTCTTGGAGAGGGTGGAGGAGCTCCGAGAAGCTCGAGGTATGACGAAGGCCCACCTGTTCCGCTCGGCCATCGATCTCTTTGAGGGCAAGGCGCTAATCTGGTTCCGAGCCAATCGAGGGACCTTTGAGACGTGGGACGAGGTGTGCCGAGAGTTACGGGCGGAATTCCTGCCTCCCGACTATGATGATCGGCTATGGGCGGAGATTCGCCATCGAACCCAAGGCAATGGTGAGTCGATCGGCGTGTATGTAGCCGTGATGGAGGGATTATTCCGAAGGTTGTCCACCAGATGCGGCGAGGGAGAAAAACTGAGGATTCTGCGGAAAAATATAGCCCCTTTCTACCAGACTCAGTTGGGTCTCATGCCGGTGGGAACGATAGCCGAGCTCGTCACTCTGGGGAGGAAGCTCGAATCCACAAGAGTGGCGGTGGAGGCCTTTGTGCCACCACCCAACCGGAGGGCTCCTAGGCTCCTGGAGCCTGATCTGGCGTATGTGGACACCCGAGAGCTGGCAGTCGCCGCAGTAGCTCGGGAAACGAGCGGAAGGCAATGCTGGAATTGCCAGGGGACCGGCCACTGGTCTCGGGAATGTCGTGAAGCACGGAGTTGCTTTGGGTGCGGGCGACCGGGCACAGTCAGGGCCAGATGCCCTACCTGTTCCCCGGCAACCTATCGAAATGGGCCGGCTCCCCGCCCACGCCCGGAACACAGAACCGAGGCGGTCGGGAAACGATTCCCGTGCTCACTAAGCGGCAGGCAGAGCACGGTATTGGTGACGGCCGCGCAAGTCCGGACTGAATTAGCTCCCCATGCACATCGCGTTGTTGGCCAACGGGCCACTGAATGCAAGGAGAACTCGCGCAGGTCGAAGCCATCGAAAACGGGCGGACGGCCGAAGCGAAAGAGTCGAGTCCCGGTAGATTTTCTCCTGGAACAACGCTCAGGTGACAACCGACCCCACCTTAGTGTGGATATTCTGGGTCGAACGTTCTTGGGATTGGTAGATTCGGGGGCCTCCAGAACGATATTGGGTGAAAATGCATGGGAAGAACTGAGGCCCTTGGGGGTTGAGCTCAGAAATTCGGAACACCAAGGTGTGCGAATGGCCAACGGCCTTGCGTGTACCGTCAGTGGAGCTATTTGGGTCCCGATCAAAGTCGGTGGCGATACCCAATGGATGGAAATGTTGGTAGTCCCGTCCCTCAAGGAGAGAACAATACTTGGGGTGGACTTCCTGCGGCGTTTCGGGGTCCTATTGGACGTTCGAGGAGGGACTTGGGAGTTACTTAGCTCGCTGGAATGTGGCTCCACGGAGCAATTACTACCCCGCTCTCGGCTTTTGCCTCACGAGGAGGCGATCTTGAAGGAGACCCTAGAGAGGGAATTTGACCGAATGGGTACAGGGTTAGGATGTACCACCATGGTGGAACATGTCATCAAGACCGACGCATTGTCCATCAAGCAGCGCTATTATCCGGTGTCGCCTGCAGTACAAAAGCACATCGATTCGGAACTGAAGGAGATGTTCCAGCTGGGCGTTATAGAGCCCTCATCGAGCGCTTGGTCGTCGCCGATCCTTCTAGTAAAGAAGAAGGATGGGAGCTACCGGTTCTTCGTCGACTTCCGAAAATTAAACAAGGTGTCGGAACGAGATGCTTATCCACTACCTTATGTAGCAGCCACCCTCGATAAGTTACGTGATGCGAGGTATCTGTCGTCATTAGATATTAAGTCGGCGTATTGGCAGGTACCCATGGCGGAAGCGTCACGCCAATATACAGCGTTCACGGTGCCAGGTCGTGGGCTGTTTCAATTCAATAGGATTCCGTTTGGGCTACAAAACGCGCCTGCAACATGGCAGCGTCTAATCGACCGAGTGTTGGGACCCAAGCTCGAGCCCTACGTGTTCACATACCTGGAAGATATCGTGGTTGTCACCCAAGACTTCCGGAAGCACGTGGAGGTACTTTCTGAAGTATTCCGCAGGCTTCGGGAGGCGGGGCTACGCGTCTCCAGAGAGAAATGCGAATTCTGTCGGCGCCAGCTTAAATACTTGGGTTACGTAGTGGACGAGAAGGGACTGAACGTGGATCCGGGTAAAGTGGAGTGCCTATTCCAAATTCCCCGCCCTACTAGTGTCAAGGGAGTTCGGCAGTTCCTAGGAATGGTGTCGTGGTACCGGCGATTCATTCCAGACTTTGCAACAGCAATGGCGCCCTTGACTGACCTCTTGAAAAAAAACAAGCGGTTCGATTGGACGCAAGAATGCGAAAAAGCTTTCGTTCAGGCCAAGGTACGTCTTTCTCAGGCACCCATCCTGACTTGTCCGGACTATAGACTTCCGTTCAGCATCCAAACGGATGCATCAGATCTGGGGCTAGGCGCGGTGCTTAGTCAGACTCACCCGGAGGGTGAAAAAGTGATCTTCTATTTAAGCCGGTCGCTAAGCAGGACGGAGAGGAATTACTCCACCACTGAAAAGGAGTGTCTGGCGGTTCTGTGGGCGGTGGAAAAACTGCGCCCTTACGTGGAAGGTACGCATTTCACCGTGGTGACCGACCATCATTCACTCGTATGGTTGAGTAATTTGAAAGACCCAACAGGCCGCCTGGCAAGATGGGCAGTTCGACTACAGCAATACGATTTTGACATCGTACACCGGAAAGGCAAAGAGCACTAGGTGCCCGATGCACTGTCTCGAGGGGTTCCAGAGGTAGCCTCGGTAGGAGTGGAAACAGGGAGATGGTACCAGCGGATGAAGAAAAAGGTGACGGAAAACCCGGGGAAATACGCGGACTGGAGGTTGGAAGAGGATGTACTGTGGAAGCATATGCCCGGACGATACCCAGAGTTGGAAACTCAGGTGTCGAAACGGGTACTACCTGAGGGAGAACGAGGCAGGGCACTTGCGCAGGGTCACGATGACCCAAAGGCGGGGCATATGGGTGTAAAACGGACGCTGGATCGTGTGACACAGCGTTTTTACTGGGCAGGGATGAGGACAGACATCCGGAAATATGTGGAAAAGTGCAAGATATGCCAGGCAGTCAAGGTCGAACGCCGAGCACCCCGAGGTTCGATGGTATCTCGAGCAGGACAAGCCAAACACCCGTGGGAGATTATCGGTGTTGACTTGATAGGCCCCCTACCACGCTCGACTCGTGGGAACTGCTATATCCTTAGCGTGGTGGACTATTACACCAAATTTGCCATGATCTTCTCTCTTCGAACAGCCAAGGCACCCGAAGTGGTGCGCAATTTGGAGGAATACGTCTTCATGCTGTTCGGAGTACCAGCAGTGATCATTTGCGACAACGGGGTGCAGTTTCGTTCCAAGATCTTCGGGAACTTGGCGCATAAGTTTGGAACGCGGGTGCAATATATTGCATTTTACCACCCACAGGCCAACCCAGCAGAGCGCGTCAACCAGAACATCAAGCGGATGCTGCGCTCCTATGTGGCGGACAATCACCGCAGGTGGGACAACGATCTCGCCCAGATAGGTTGTGCGCTCCGAACATACACGCATGAAGCGATGGGCGTAACGCCGTACTTCCTTAACTTCGGAAGGGAGATGGTGGCCTTCCGCGGGGAACCCACGCCTCCAAACGGGGAACAACGAGATCTACATCCTAAGGACCGGGCCGAAGCGCTGAACAGGGTTCGCCAGGAAGTAACTGCTCGTTTAAGCAAAGCCGCGGAAACTGCACAGACCCGGTATAACCTCCGGAAGCGAGAAGAATCCTTCTATCCAAATGACCGGGTGTGGAGAAGGAACTTCGTCCTCTCAGATGCGGCCCAGTACTTTTCCGCGAAACTGGCACCCGAATACAAAGGGCCTTTTACAGTGAAGGAGAAGGTGTCTGCGGCCACCTACCGTTTAGTGGACGAGGAGAGCAAAGACGCCGGCGTATGGCATGCCAAGGACCTGAAGCCCTACAACGACTAACCATACGACCAAGTATAGACTGGTACAGGCCATACCGGTTCAGGACTTCGTCACCTCCCCGCGACCATTTTCTTTTCCTGCTCCTAGGGTCTTGACGGATATTTCCACCCCTCTCTAGATTTTTCCTTTTTTTCTTTTCTCCTTTTGTTACATATCCCCCCTTTTAGTTTATTTTCTATACCTAGTTCGGTTGTGGGTAAATTGCGTAGGTTCGGTAGGTTAATACGTTGGTCTGGTGAGTGTGACTCGTAAGTTTGGTTTCGAGCTTCAGTGAACGCGACGTAAGAATTAAAAATTGCCAGCCGTGTGCACGCAGAAGGCCGTGTCCACAGATCGCTCGGTGGCTCGTTGGGGGTGTCCGCGTGTCGAACGTTACCGTCCCGGTTATTATTGTTTGGAGTGGATTTTGGGAAAATCCACTTAAAGAAGGGGGGGGTAATGTTACGTTCGCCACGCAACGTAGGCGATCCCAAATCCTCAAGGGCGAAATATGGGACTTCCCTGTCTTTGAGACCCCAAACCACCGTGCGGGTAAAACGCTGTCTTGCACAAATTGATGATGCTACGTTCGCCACTTCACGCAACCAAGCCAATTATTGAATTATATTGTTGTTTTTGAATCATATTGTTATTAAGGTCAATATCTTGTTATTAATGAATTGTAGCGTTAGTAGTGAATTATATTGCTATTATTGAATTATATAAATATAGAGATGTAGGTAGGTTAAGGATATTGGAGTAAATAGATAAGTAGGTAGTAAGTTTGTTATGGAGGGTGTTCCGGACAACGGCACAGACACTGCGAATAGGTTGCCTACAATCCCAACAACAACAATGCTCACCCAATCGCGCAGCGGATCCAAGTCAAGGCTCCACCCGGTTTACGACACGCCATTGGAGTCCCCTATGCGCCAGTGAAACCCACAACCATTGGCACTGGCAATTCGCCATGGCTGGCGGCAGCCGCGAGTTTTTCGCCGGACAGGCGGCAATCCGAAATCCCCTCACATCGAGACACAACGTCTGACCCCTGACGAAACCAGTCGAAAAGCTTTTGAAAGCTGTTGGGGTCAACTGCCAGCTGAGTGGTCGTCGACCTACGAACCGAACGGGACTCGGCTTGGTTTAAATAGGATTGCGGGAGCAGCTGGGGAGGCTTTTGAACGTCGACCGTTGGGGTAGAAGCTGTGTGATTTCGGGAATTTTTTTCGTTTGGACGTCGGCCTTGGGCGTAAGGTGCAAGCTGCGTGGTCTTTGTTCGGAGGGCTTGGCTTTTGCCGTGGTAGAGCTTAGAAGACGTTTTGGCGGTCGAGTCGGGAGTTTTTCTTTTTGGGCTTGGCGCCGAACTGGTGGACGGTGCGAAGCGGAAAGCCGAGTGGGCGTGAGGAGCAAGTTAAGGAGAAGACGAGGGCGACTAGCGACGAGCGAGCGAGGAGCGAGAAGCAGCCGAGCAACATAGGATTAAGGAAACAAAGAAAAATTGTAAGTGGATTTGGTGTAGCTAGTTAGAAGTAGGGTTTAGTTAGTTTTTTTTTGTTAAATATAACGTGCTTTGAATTAAATTATAGATTATATTCTTGTGTGAAGTGGCGACGCGGAATCGCGTTCTTGGCTGAGTTTTTGTGCTCCCATATCGATCGGTGGTTTCGGGTCGTCGCGGACCCTATTCCCGTTTCAGGGTTCGCGGACAGGGCAGTCCCGGCGCAGAAACGGGTGGCGCCCTTTCTTTTTAAATTACCTATTCCCACACCCCTCTTCACGGGTGAAGCCGGGTGGGATTGCCCGAACCGTGGCTGGGATCGGCTACGGTGCAGTGCGGACGTTACGCAAAATTATAGCCGTAACAAATTCTTCTATATTCAATAGTTGATGTCCAATGGTTTTGTAAAGATGTCTTTTCATTGATTTTACGCCGGCTTCCCATAGTCCACCAAAGTGGGGACTACCAGGAGGAATGAATTTCCACTCAATACCTTCGCTTGCTAGCTCTATGCCACTTGTTTGCAATACTTTCTGGTATTGGCCTTTCAGCTGTTTATGAGCGCCCAGAAAGTTGCTTCCACAATCGCTGTATATCATTCGACACTTTCCGCGTCGGCCGATAAATCTTCGTATTGCAGCGATGCAGGTGATGGTAGATAAATCAGACGCCAATTCCAAGTGAAAAGCTTTTGTTGCCATGCATACAAAAATGACTACATATGCCTTCGTGGTTTTTGCTCCACGACCCCCATTCCACTTGACAGTAATAGGCCCAGCATAGTCAATTCCTGTGTTCGTAAATGGTTTATCTAGCTGCACCCTAGAAGAAGGTAATATTCCTATTAATTGGCTTCTAGACCCTGCAACCATTCTGAAGCAAGTCACACACTCATGTACCGCCTTACGTACCAGCGACTGTCCTGACAGGATCCAATATCGAAGTCGTAAAGTGGTTAATGTCAAGTTTACACCACCGTGCAGAGTTCACTGATGTGCTTGATGAACAAGTAAGTTTGCTAGTTTGCCTTTTTGCAAAATTGCAGGATGCTTTGTTTCCATTCCAACTAAAACATTGTGTAGTCTTCCGCCCACCCTGAGGATTCCCTCTGAATCTATCCACGGCAAAAGTGATCGGATGTTGCTGTTACTCGGTACTGTGTTCGTTTTCTGAAGTTTATGAATTTCTTCTCTAAATGTGTGCTGCTGAGCGATTTGAATGCACTTGTTATGGGCATAGTTGAGCTCTTGAGTCGTGAAATAACCTGTTCGTTTGAGTTGTGGATGACGCGTGTTATGCACAAACCGAAAGCAATGCGCTAGTACTCTGTTTAGCCTATTGAAATTGGAGTATCGGCTAAATATCTCTGGTTCTTCTGAATGCGTGGCTGCATGATTTGTGATACGTTCTTCGATACCAGTATTGGGAACTTCTGTACTCTTGGGCCATTGTATAATTGGAGCACTGAGCCAATTAGGACCACCACCACTTTTTTGACGTTTTTAATTTTGTGGGGCACATTCCTCTTGTTGCAATATCAGCGGGATTGTCTTCCGTTGACACATGATGCCAACTTTCCACTGTGCCCTCCTGCTGGATTATACTTACTCGATTAGCAATATATATATTCCATCTCGTAGGAATACTTTGATTCCAAGCCAAAACTACTGTGGAATCAGTCCAATGAAATCTTGTAGCTTATTTCCAATCATGTGGCTTTATCACTTGTGCCATTACTTTGATTAGCAAAACTGCTCCACACAGTTCTAATCTTGGAATTGATTGTGTTTTGACTGGCGCTACCTTGGACTTAGCTGCAAGTAATCTAACCGTTACTGTTGCAGGCGTGATAACTCGAACATATACTGCCGCGGCATATGCCATTAAAGACGCATCATAAAATCCATGTAGTTCAATCTGCTTTGTTGGAGAATACCCTATCCAACGAGGAATGCGTAAGTCACTTATAGCTGGTAACTGATTGCGAACGACAATCCAGTCCTTAATGGTTTCCTCTTCTAGGGGAGTGTCCCAATCACTCTTTGTGAGCCAAAGCCTTTGAATAGTTATCTTACCGACTATAATGCAAGGCTGTAACCAACCGATGGGATCAAACAATTTTGAAACTTCTGCCAGTAAGCTACGCTTCGTGTACTCTACGCCAACTTTAGAGTCAGAAACTGTGAAAGAAAACTCGTCAGTTGCTGGATGCCATTGGAGACCCAATGTTTTGATAGAATCATTTAAATTTATATTAAATGGCAAATGTGTTTCCCGATCTTCGCTAGGAATGCGATCCAACAGTAGAGGGTTATTGGCTGTCCACTTTCTCAAATGTAAGCCACCTTTGTGCAACAAATGTCGTAGATTCGACTGCTTCTCAAGCAAATCCTCTAAGCTGTCTGAACCAGTCAACAGATCGTCGACATTGAAATCTGTTAGCACTGTTTGAACTGCTTCTGGGAAATTTCGTTGCTCATCATGTGCTAACTGGTGGAGTGTTCGAATTGCTAAGAATGGGGCGCTAGCCGTACCATATGTTACGGTGTTAAGCCGATAAAGTTGAATGGGTTCATTTGGATTATTTCTCCATAGAACTCTCTGCTAGTCACGGTCTGCTTCATTCATCCACACCTAAAGATACATTTTCTCTATGTCGGCGGCCATTACAAAACGATGTTGCCTCCATCGCATTAGTAAATGTAAAATTGTCGGCTGTATTGTTGGACCAACCATCAGTACTTCATTCAAGGATTTGCCCTTTGAACCCTTTTGCGATGCGTTGAACACTACTCGTAGCTTTGTTGTGGAGCTACTCTCCTTTGTTACAGCATGACGTGCCAAATAAAAGCTTTCATTTTTGTGTACGCAATGACTTGGTATTCGTGTCAAATGCCCTTTCTTTATGTACTCCTCTATGAATTGACAGTACTGAGCCCGCAAGTTTGGATTGCGTAAGAACCGCTGTTCTAGCAATCCGTTGTGTCTCCAATTGCTGACCAAGGATTTTCGGTGTTAAATGGTAACCTTACTGAGTAGCTTCCAGTTGATTTCCTATATGTATTTTTTTATAATGGTTTTCCGCCTCTATCTCTAGATTTGATAGTGGAATGGTAGATGGAAGCTCTTCTTTTTCTCAGAACCGTTGTAAGGATTCCTCTAGTTCCTGATATGAAACTAGCGCATGTGTGACCCCTGTGTCAATTGTGTGCGCGGTGGATCCAAATAATACCCAACCGAGTTTTGTCCGCTGAGCACATGGGCTTCCAGGCAGAAATCCGGGCAACAAAATTTGACTATATACGTCAACTCCAAGAAGGACGTCAACCTCAGATGGCTCATGAAAGTCGGGGTCAGCTAAATCTGCTGTGCTAAGTCTTATTGGAATTTTCTTCGGAATATGTGCCGACGGTAGTGGAGCTGTAATGGATTTTAAAATTAGTGGGCTGAAAGTTAGTCGTTCAGTTGTCCCATTTTCATTGGTGACGATTGCTGTAATCGTCGTCATTCCTCGAGTCGTAACAGTATGTATAGCGCCTACTCCACCAATTTTAAATTTTGCATGACTGCGTTTAGCGTTCAAAAGTTGGATAGCTTATTCGCTAATAAAAGAACGCTGAGCGCCAGTGTCTAATAATGCTCGTAAGCATGTGGAGTTCATACCTGACTGCTGAATTTGAATCTTTGCAGTGGCTAAGAGTCCATACGCTTGATTGGTGTCGGTAGATGCACAGTGACTTTGTACGTTAGTACTTGAACCTTTTGGTGCGTCCAAGTGAAGCAAAGTGTTGTGCTTTTTTGTGCAGATCTTGCAACTGTACTTTGATGTACATTCATTGACCTTATGTCGGGTGCTAAGGCAATTGAAACACAAACGTTTCGAATTTACCAGCTCACGCCGAGCTGGTATATTTGCTTGTTTAAACGTGTGGCAATCAAATAGTTTATGAGTTGCCTTGCACATTGGGCAGTTGTCCTTTGTATGGACCTGTGCTGTATGAGCTTTAACAGTGCCTTGCTGCTTGTAGCTCTTCGAAAGCCCTGTTATATGTGCTGTCGACAATGCTTCTAACATTGTAAAACGTTGTTTGAGAAATTCCAAGAATTGCGATAGTGTAGGGATATCTGTTGAATTCCCTATATGTTTCTGCCATTCTTTACGTGAATCTTCATCTAATTTCTGATTCAACATAAAAACCGATATGAGGTCGAATGGATCGATATTGATTGCCTTGATGCTTGCCCTAAGTTGGTTGACGGTGTCCAACATCCGCCTAAAACCATTGGAGTCGTCTTGAATACATTTGGGAATGCTCCAGAAACGCTGCATCATCTCTGGCGATATAGCACGGTGATTGTTATACCGCTCACACAGAAGCTCCAATGCTGGCTGGTAATTTACTGCCGTGATACTTAGATGATTTATCAAGTGCTCTGCTTCATTGCGTAGTGCATTACGCAGATACTGAAGCTTCTGCACTGGATTCAATGTTGAATTCTCATGGACCATACTTTTGAATAGGTCTCGAAATGCAAACCAATTCGAGTATGTTCCATCGAAAATCGGGATCTTCACTCGCTCCAGTTTTAGTGGCTCCGATGCTTCAGATATTGCGTTTCCTCCCGCATTGTATTCAGCCATCTTTCCTCGAAATAGTGTTATATAGTCGAGTACAAGAGCTTCGAGTTTCTCATACTCCTCCACGTATTTCCTAAGCTCCTCTGATTTCGTTGACAATTCTTGCAAAGTGCTGGGATGATGCTCCTCGCACTTCATCCACGATTCAGTAATTCGCTCCAGTCTTATCTGAAAATAAATCAGGCTGTACCGCGACTCACCATCCTTCTTAAAGTTGGAGATGATTCGTTGGACCTGCTTGATGTTGCAATCCTGACGCTGGTATGCCATGTTGACGATGATTGTAACTTGTACTTTGCAAAGATATCCGGCTCGACGGACCAAATGTTCCGGCGTATCTTTGAATGAATAAGACTGTTGTCTGCTACCGAATGAAATTTATTTCTCCTACACTTTCTTTTATACATTAAATTTGCTTACTACTAACAATTGATTTTTGATTGGCAATAAGCAATTTTGCTGATGTTTTGATCAGTGCAAGAGCAATGACCACTCGTGGACTTTATGTTAAGGCAAAATTGCTTATTGCTTACATGAATTTTTACAAAATACGGGTTGCATGAGCTATGAAGCATATTCATTCAAAGTCCATGCAGTACATAAATAAAGTGTACCAAAGTTTGTGCAGCTTCGAAAATCAGCTCAATTTTTCTGATTGCCGCTTTCAGTGAGATTTTTTTCAAGGAATTGAATTTTTGGCTATTAGCTAGGCTGATAGCTCGCAAACTAATGTTCATGAAAATACGGATATGCAACCGAAATTACGTTTCCGCTGTCCCATTTTTCTATCGTCAAATTTTGCCGCTACAGCTTAAAACAATACAAGTACTTGAAATATAGTCTCGGCTTATTAGCAAACGTCACATATTTTCACAACCGTTTAAATTCAAAAAATACAAAAACTGACTGAAACAAATTTAAAAAATTTGCAAAATAGTCGATTGTGAATTTTTGTTTGTACTCTAATCGAGTTTAATTTATTTAAAATCTAAAGTATTCTGTAACAGTTTTTCATTCATCTCTTTGTTGTGAAAATGAGTTTCTTTTAAAAAGCTGCTCATTTGGTTTTTACAAATATACATAGTTTTAACTTGTTTTGATTTGACATTGATTTGAAGTGTTTATTTGATCTCAAAAAGTCTAAATTTTCTTTGGACGAACGCCCAAAAAAAAGTAAAAAATATTCGGCAACACACAAGCGTATTCGACTGAGCAAATAAAATCCCATTTATTTTCAATATTTTTTTAATGTTAACGGAGCTTCTTAGAGGTAGAAAACTTTTGATGAAAGTATTTTCCAGTGGCAAAAAATACATCAAAACTTCTTTAAAATTTCCCAACTGTTTAGCCGCCATAGACATTAAAAACCTTTAAAAATTCCTCGTTTCCCAATTTTTAAAAACGCATAATCTCCACATTGAACATTCAACACTAAACCAAACAACAAAACGTGTAAATGTGTAACTTTCTAAAGCTACCATTTTTATTTCGAGTAACGATTTTGGGAGAAACAACTCCCAAAATTCAACGAAACGTACGTTTTTTTATTTTTCCTTCTATATCTCAGATTTAACATACAAATCGAGTCAATACTAGGGTTTATGACAGATTTTGACCATAACTTTATCATTGTTTGTCAATTTTTAAAAGTAACAGGCTTTCAAATTCAAACGCAAAATTCAAAATAGTACCTAATACGCCTATTAAAAAAAACGAAGAAATAAGAACCTTCTCAGTAAGATTAATGGTGTATGCCATTAGCTGGTACTTGAGCAAACTGTATAATAGTCATAAATTTGTTGAAAATGAGTTTTACAATGACTTGAAAGCAATTACTTCAGGATATTATCTGTCAACACTTATGAGGTTAAAAAATCACATACATGAATCACACTGAACCAACGCTTTAAGTTCAAACAAAAAAAGCCGCGAGGTGTAACCTTTGAGGTTCACACGGTGAACTTCCCAGTAAAATCTTCATTCATATTAAAAACACTTAACACAATAATAATTATGAAAATAATACTACTTTAAATACAAATAATTAAAGCTTCTCAAGAAGTAAAATAAAACAAGCCGCGAAGTCCGACCCTTGAGGTTCACACGATCAACTTCCCAGTAATATCTAGATAAATATTAAAAATATTAAACACAATAATAATTTTGAAAATAATACTACTTTAAGTAATAATAATGAGAGGTATTCATAGCAGTAACAGGAATGAGTAAATATTAATCATATCATATGCGGGAGCATCCATTGATTACGTAAGGCTTTTGGTGGATGGGTGATGATGATTGATTACCACAAATGCAAATTTGATTGAAATTTTGATGGTTTTCAAAATTTAAGTCGTTTTTTTTAATTAAAAGACTGCAAAAACTATTAAAAATCTGCTCAAATTATCCAAATATGTTTGAAAGTTTTGCTGGTTTCTGTTCAAAAAGTGATAGGAATGTATAAATTTTATAAACATTTATTACTGTGTTGTGCAAATCAGGTTAAAAAAATATTTTTTATGAAAAAACCCTAAGTTTTTGCATTTTCTTCTAATAAAAACCGCTGAAACGGATTTTTGTGATGTTAAAATAATCAAAAAGATGGTAAAACACGTCGATTGACACCTTCATGATGCAAATATTATATCTGGCTCGTGAGATATAGTGAATGGAAGAAATGATTTTGAAGATCATGATGACTGTTAATGATTTTTTATTTTTCATTAAATGTTTTTTGTCATCATGAGAAAAAAGTTTGCTTATGTTTTTACAAGCACTGCTTGGAGTACATAAGTTTTATAAAAATTGATTACTGTGCTCCGTAAATCAGGTTAAAAATTAATTGTTTATGAGAAAAACCTGTTTTTTGCACTTTTTTCTTAAATTAAAAAATGGCTTTAATGGTTTTTTTCAAACTTGACAGATTAATAAAAATGTTTATACGCGCCAATTGACATCTTAATGATGCAAATCCTAAATTTGGTTCGCGAGATATCACGCATGGCAAACATGACCTTGAAGATCACGATGACTGTTAATGTTTTTTTTTTTGAATTTTTTTTTGTAATCATGGGAAAAAAACTTTGATGACATTTTTAGAAGAACTGATTGGAGTTTATGAATTATATAAAAAATTAACACTATGATTCGAAAATAAAGTTAAAAATTTATTGTTTTTGAAAAAACCGTAATTTTTTGTATTTTTTAAAAAAAAGCGGCTCGAAGTAATTTTTTAAAAACTTGTCAAAAAAAATCACGTAAACGTCAATACGCGTCGATTGACATCTTTTTCAAGTAAATCGTACGTTTGATTCGCGAGATATGACGCATGACAGAATTGATCTTCAAAGGGAGAAAACAACAAACCGACCGAACGAAGTTTCCCAAAAACTAATCAGCGCTTGAAATTGCAAAGACGCTTCGATTGACACCTTAAGAACGTCGATACGACTATGTTTACGTTAGTTATGCTCGCACATACGTACGTACGTACGTACACACACACACATACATCTCATTTTCTAAAAACACTTTATATATTCTCTATAGACCTCAAAACGTAAAGAAATGTGAAAAATTTCAATTTCGATTTTCGAGGCGATTACAAAAATTTCCCATAAACTGGAAAGATAAAAATCATTCAAAGTTACCATTTAAAGCGAATGCGAATGATATTACTCAATATCTTCTATTCTAAAACGTTGCTATAAATTCAATCAACGTGTTATAATATTTGCATAATTTTAGGAGATTTTTAATAGTTTTAAGAGTGTTTTAATTTTAATAAAAAAGACTGCTAAACTTTTGAAAACCAACAAAATTTCAACCAAATTTGCATTTGTGGTGATCAACGCTTTGATTGGTAAAATATTTTGTTATCAATACTTTGCAAGATCATATGCTTTAACCCTCCGTGTGACGAACGTTCCGATGACCTTCAGACCGACGAATGATGCCTGGCTGGACCCTTATACATTTACATGAAGTTGTATGTAAATATATGCCACTTTCAGACTCATTTGTGAACCAAGCAGGTATATGTTCTTCATTTCTTACCTGGCTTACCGGTTTTGGCATATGCTGAGCTACCTGTGTTAGAAAAATAAATCCAAAACCTATTCCGAATCGAAAAAAAACATGTTTCCGTTTAGATTATTTTTTTGTACTTTATTTTGAAGTATATAAACCTTGTTTGAACAGAATAAATGGATTTGAATTGAATTTAATGATTAAATATGGTATAAATCCTTTTATTCATTATGAAAAATGCAACTAAAACATGTGTATTCACATTTTGAATGTTGTTGAAATACTGGATTAATGCACTTCGAACACAAAAGTGATGAATCTGGCATATTATTTTGTGGAACACCAGCAGCGAAAAGTACACCAATAGAAGCATCAAGCTCAGCGCTAGTCAAATCACTCGAAACTCTTGGTTTTGATTCAGGATTTTCATCATTCCATTTTTGAGCTGCATCTCTTTCATATCAATTTGTTTCGGTCATAACTATGTATGAAATATTGGATGAAAAAAATTCTTGAATACCCCAATTGGAATAGCATTTTGCAGCTTAGGTCCTGCTTTAAGTCGCATAATATTGTGTTGACGCATACGAATGACTACAGTTTCATCTTTTTCCCATTCTGTGCCGTTTTTACCGTAGAAACAGCTATCAACAGTACTATGTTGATGAGCAGCAGGCTGAGTTTCATTCATTGCGTCACCAAACACTTCTTCTTCGCCACTATCCAGGATTTCATTTGGCTCAATTGCTAGCTCGTCCTCGATATCTGATGCATCTGTTACGACATACATATGTATAGTATGTACTGTCATCATAAGTACTCAACCCAAATCTTGGTTTGAGTCATAAACATAATGATCCTCTCGTATTCCAAATTCCAGAAACATTTTCCCGTCATAAACCCATAAAATCCTCACATCCATAATCCTCGTCATAAGATCTGTCCATCAGCAATCCACGTTATAAAACGAGTCCCTTCCCGGTATTTCCCAATGATCTTTTGTAATAGGTATTCAGGAATGATAATAGTTTGTAAGATAGGATAAGAAAAACTATATAAACTGTTTAGCTCATAGGAATAGCATTCATTTGTGAAGAATAAACATAGAAGAACGAACATACGTTTTGTTTTCCTTAACTGCATCATCTTCTGGCAAATAATCCACATCTCTTTCGTCATCATCGATATTGCTTGGATCATCGTTTTCGTGCTCATCATTATTTCCACTTACAATGTCACTCATCAAAGCTGCTGATAATCGTGTATGAAAATCTGCAGTGATGTTTCTGGCACGTAATCGCGTATTGTAAAAAAATTCCACTTCATCACTCATTATGATCAAAGGAAACAATCAAAAAACAAGTAACAAATTGGCGCGTAAAATATATTTCGGTGCACTAGAGTGTTTTGCATTCACCTTTTAGTAGTCAACTGACGCGCGAAAGAGCGAAAACACAGTAAAGAAAAGAAATAATCAATACATGTGTGTATATAGTATATACATATTTCTATATACGGTATAAAAGATAGCACTTGAGTGCATTTGTTTCTTTGTGTTATTTTCATGCTATATTATATAGAAATATTAGCGTCTTTAAAATATACTAACTAGTATTTTCATGTACAAAACTGAAAAGAAGCAGCGCATTAGTAAATTTACACCATAATGTACACATGTTTGGGTGTGAATACATCCGTGCGTGTGTGCTAAGTGAACAAACAAAGTTTGAAAAAACACAATTACAATAAAAATAGATATAAGCAAGGTAAAACGACAAAAATGTATCATAATTCAGATCCTCCCATATAAAATATATTGGGGTCTAGCCAGGTACCATTCGTCGGTCCGAAGGTGCAATTTCTACAAATCCTCATTTCGTCCGTTCAAAGGACTTTTTTTTAGTTTTCATAGTCATAGATCGATAGCGAACACAATGTTAGGAAGCTACCTGGAAGCACAATTCTCTATCTAAATTAGACATACATAAAATTAACGTCTAAAAACGAAAAAGGTCTGTCCAGACCCGTTTGTCGGACGGAGGGTTAAAAAGCATTCATCAAATAACAAATTGTAGTTTTAAGTAGATTTATTCTTTAGTAATCATAAGATTTCAATTACTTCCTTTTTATTTTTTACATGCAATTGAACCTATTGACTGCATATTATACATTTTTCAAGACAAACAGAAAATACGAAATAATTATCAATCTCATTTACGTAAAATCGTGAAAAAATATAAATTTAGTGATTATGCCGGCATGTTGCCAATTTTGAACGCAACTATTCAAAATGGCCATCACGCGCCAAAATCTTCAGTGGGCGTAATAACAAAAACTGCTTTCATTTTTGCTAGCGCTCTTTTGCCCATCAAGCATCGATATGAAAATGACAAATACCGTAGAAAAGACCCCCACCGATTTACCCGCGTCAATATTCATCCACCAAAAACCTTATGTAATCAATGGACGCTCCCATAGATGATACGAATCATATTAACTCATCCCAATAACCGTTATGCGTAGCTCTAGTTATTATTATTTAAAGTAGTGTTATTTTCATAATTATTAGTATATTTAGTATTTTTAATATTAATGTAGGTATTACTGGGAAGTTGACCGTGTAGATTTTAAGGGTCGCACCTCGTCGCTTGTTATTTTTTAGGTTTTCAAAATTTAAGCAGCTTTTTTACTAAAATTAATACACGTTAATGTAACAACTTTTAAAAAACTGCTCAAATTATGCAAATACTAATAACCTTTGATTGATGCAACAACAATGCCTTTAGAAGTAGAGTAATCAGGTAATATCATCCGTATGGACAAAGAAAAAACGGCTCCAACGATTTTTTAGAAACTTAAAAACATCATGAAAATGTTAAGATGCGTCGAGTGACATCTCAGTGATACAAATACTATATTTGCTTCGCGAGATATAATGAATGACATGAATGACCTTGAAGGTGATGATAACTTTTTTATTTTTTATTTAATTTTTTTCGTTATCAATAGAAAAAGGTTTGCTGGTTTTTTTCGAAAACTATTTGAAGTATATAAAATTTAGGAACATTGAGTTTTGAACCTTCGTGTCTAGTCGACAACACCGCCTACTAGTGTGCTTTTGGTTCGCAACTCTGCTAACACTATGTTTGCACATTAATGGAGGTTCTTTTTCTGTTTCCAGATTTCTGGAAACCACGCTCCACCTCCATTAATGTGCCAAAATAGTGTTAGCAGAGTTGCGAACCAAAAGCAAACTAGTAGGCGGTGTTGTCGACTAGACACGGAGGTTCAAAACTCAAAATAAATGATTATATAGAATTTCTACGTATGCATAATATAAGCTAACGTATAATTGACAGTCGTTATAATGTGCGGATACAAATAATTTATAAAATAGTTGAAGTATAATGAGCTTCATCTATTAATAAGCCTAACCGTGGTCGTGCTGTCTGGTGCGGGTGGTAAATGACAGTACCTGAAGAGGATGGCGTCTGTCACTCCGAAACCACGCTTCCCCATTTACTTAAAATATACTCTAAAGACCTCGAAACGTGAAGATATGTTGAAAATAGCAATTTCGAATTTTGAGGCGATTATAATAACTTCCCATATACTGGGAAGTTAATAATCTCGAAGTGCGCGATTACACGTGGGGAAAACACCAACTGGTAAAGATGCATTCGAAAGCAATTGCTTACTAGAAGATTCTTGAGACCTTGGAACAACTGTGCAACATCAGTGCCCAAATAATAAGCGAGGTGTTGTCAAGAGCGATACGATGCTTGAAAACGAGGATCTAGTCTTTTTTGAAAGTATAAGAAAGCCACTTTGAGCATTTGCTTTAAATGATTTCAATAAAAACACATCAAATACGTAATTGGTTCGTTATTCATTGAAAAGAGTGTGATTAAAAGCATTTACGTTTCGAGAAAGCCGAATACTGTACGAATTTTTTTCTGAAGTGAATTTTCGATGGTAATGGTTTGTATTTGATATTAGATGAATTTGAAAAAGAAAGTTCTTACTTTTCAATGGCAACATAAAAGTTTTTGGATTATGAAAGTGGTAGTAAAAATCCCAAACAACGGAAGAAAAATTCAGAATTTCATATAAAACAGTACGTTTCCTTTGTTCCGAGAGATATCTCTCTTTATATGATTATTTGTTACTTCCATGGTTGCTATTATCTTACTTTTACTATTATCTACGTTTTATTGTTTGATTGGCTGCTGTTTTTTTACATAACTGTGACGATATTGCGCTTTGATAATTTGATAAAACATCCGGGGTCCTTATGATTATTATCACTTGCAGTTATTTTTCAAACAGTGAACTGAAAGATACTAAAAATTGACAAATTGGAGGAAAATTGCCGAAAATAAAAAGCGGAAATAATGACGTTGTGCGATGAGAATATGACCACTCGAGGTATTGCAACAAGATTAAAATACTGGCAGCCTTTGCCGCAGAGTTTAAAAACAAATAAAACCACAATATAAAAATCTATATATATTTAAAGACATTGTTTCTTTTATCTTAATTTTAGATTAAATAACTTCTTGCAGAGAAATGCATTTTTGTAATGATATGACCATGAAATATTGCGGACCTTAATCTGATAGAAAGTTTGTGGCACGTTATGGAATAAGAACATCCTATTATAATAGAAAAGCTTGTTATATGATTAGGAAAAGTGTGGTTTAACGAATTATGGCAAGATTTTATCAAGCAATGCCATAAACAATAAAAGCAGTTATAAAAAACAAGGAAGGGGCTACAAAATATTGAATGAAGTTTGAATTATTTTGAAGGTTAATTTAAAATACGACAAAATACAATCTAAACAATATTTAAGGATATAGAAAAAAACTAAATTCTTATTATGAATTATTTTCAATTAATACCAAAATTAAAAGAAATCTATTTTAAATGGTTTTCTATTTAATTTTAACAATCAAATTATACTATTTTAAATAACCAAATATTGTTAATAAGCATTAAAAAGCTGCTTCCATAAGGTACCCGGGTAGCAAAGTATGTACAACTTTATTTTTGAAAAACACAGAATTATTGTATATTTCTTTGCTAAATATGGTATCATGTTTCAAGCATTTATTATTTATTGAATAAGAAAAAGTTTCCAAATGAGCGTTTTTGAAATAAATTATGGTTATATTGTCCAAAAAACCTGAAATTTAAAGTCTGAAAGCCTGAAAACTTGAAACAACTTTTAAAAATAATCAAAGACTGTCATCATATCACTCACCGGCTGCAATAACGGCACAAGTCAGAAAAAGTCGATTTTAAGTTAAACCCCTCATATTACTTGTATTTCTGTATTCTACCATTATAAATATTGTCACAAAGTTATTTGTTCTGAGTTTTGCTGCATGGCACTTGTGTCGCTGTTGCATGTACCAATTCGGAAACCACACCAGGCAGCAACACTGGCACAAGTATTATTTTTCCGCGAATTCTCATCGTCTCATCGGTTAGTGCAATAACGGCATATTTTACTTGTGTATATCGAAGTGTTTGATATTAAACAGCGTATGTGCAAAAGTGCTACATTTAAAGTTGTGCCAGTATTGTATACAAAATCCTAAAATACTATTAAAGTTGTACCAGTGTAGTAGTTTCGTAGTTCATTTTGGTTTAGAACAAAGTGACAAAAATGAATTCTGATATCAATACTCGGTCTATCAAGGAGCTCAATTTCATAGGAATTAGGTACGTCAAAATGATTTTTTCATAGATGCACAATAAACCGTATATTGTTATAGATTAAAAAAGAATAGTGTAAGTTCCGAATGGACGTTGGATACTCACTCTAAAGCATCTACATCTAATACTAACTACATTCCAGTTGTTAAAGGTTTTCAATACTTTTTAATACCTATCCACGATGCATAGTCACCGTGAAATCATTAGCGATTTGTTTCATTTGAAACTAATTTGTTCAATTTTTTTGCAGAATCAAAATTTGGAACTAAGCCTGCAAAGAAATATGAAAATTCTGTATCTTCTTTTGTTGTTAATGACAGTGAAGAAACTGATTTTAGAGTTCAATCTAATAACTTAATCGTTGAAAACCCATTTTCTTCAGACGATTCAATCAAAGACCCAACCTATGCCAGTCGTGAATCTAACTATACATCTACTAGTACGACGAATACCCAAAGAGTACATCCTATGGTAGATCTTAATCAGCAAGAAGGTGATAATACTACCAGGAGACAAATAACGAGAAAAAGAAAGGCTATTCCAGCGGAATGGAAGAGAAATCAGACTAAGCATCTTAGAAATAGTGGTAAGGCATATAGAACGATAAATAAAGAACAGGAAGTGCCAGAAAGAAAAATTAAGCCTCCATGCAGTGGTAAATGCATCCAGAAATGTTCAGAAAAATTTTCAGAAGAGGACAGGCAAGTGATATTTATGAAATACTGGGAACTAGGTAATATCCTTAAACAGAGAACTTTCATTTTGACGCTAATGCAAGAATTCATTGCTCGACATGGCAAGACCAAACATAGAATAAATAACAATGCTTTTTATTTTGATAAAGAAGGTCAGAAAATTAGGGTATGCAAGCTCTTTTTTACGTCAACTCTAGGTATAACCAACCGATGTATACGAAGTGTAATCAGCAAAAGACAAGAAGGTAATTTGGAAGACCGTAGAGGGAAACATACTAATCGAAAAGTTGTGCCAGAAGGAATTAAAAATGAAGTGCGTGAACACATTAAATCCATACCGCAAATCCAAAGCCATTATACACGCGCACATACTGAGAAACAATACATTGAAGGAGGTAAAACTATGACTAAACTCTATAGAGACTATAAAGGAGACTGTCTGAAAGAAAATAGGCCGTTCTCCACTTTAGATACGTACCGAAAATGTTTTAATTACGAGTTTAATCTAGCATTCTTTGTCCCGAAGAAGGATCAATGTCAAAAGTGCGTGTCATACGAAAATTCAAGCGAGGAAGAAAGAAATATCTTAAAAGAAGATTATGAACAACACCAAAATGAAAAAAGATTGAGTAGAGAAGAAAAGCAGAACGATAAGAATAAAGTTAGCGAATGCTACTTAGTAGCTTGTTTTGACCTACAAGCGACTTTACCTACCCCAAGGGGAGATGTTTCCAGTTTCTATTATAGATCAAAGCTATCGACGTATAATTTTACTGTTTGTGATCTCGCACAAAAAGGCCAGGGTTCTGTTAAATGTTTTATGTGGCACGAGGGCGAGGGTAGACGAGGAGCTGTTGAAATTGGATCGTGTTTATTAAAATATCTAAAAGAGAAAAGTAACGTAGCTACCAACGGCTTAGACGTTATTTTCTATTCTGATAATTGTGTGGGCCAGCAGAAAAATAAATTTGTGCTTGCAGCCTATTTTTACTCTATAGAGACTATAAAGGAGACTGTCTGAAAGAAAATAGGCCGTTCTCCACTTTAGATACGTACCGAAAATGTTTTAATTACGAGTTTAATCTAGCATTCTTTGTCCCGAAGAAGGATCAATGTCAAAAGTGCGTGTCATACGAAAATTCAAGCGAGGAAGAAAGAAATATCTTAAAAGAAGATTATGAACAACACCAAAATGAAAAAAGATTGAGTAGAGAAGAAAAGCAGAACGATAAGAATAAAGTTAGCGAATGCTACTTAGTAGCTTGTTTTGACCTACAAGCGACTTTACCTACCCCAAGGGGAGATGTTTCCAGTTTCTATTATAGATCAAAGCTATCGACGTATAATTTTACTGTTTGTGATCTCGCACAAAAAGGCCAGGGTTCTGTTAAATGTTTTATGTGGCACGAGGGCGAGGGTAGACGAGGAGCTGTTGAAATTGGATCGTGTTTATTAAAATATCTAAAAGAGAAAAGTAACGTAGCTACCAACGGCTTAGACGTTATTTTCTATTCTGATAATTGTGTGGGCCAGCAGAAAAATAAATTTGTGCTTGCAGCCTATTTTTATGCTATCGCAAATTACAATATTCGTTCCATTACCCATAAATATCTAATAACGGGGCACACGCAGAACGAAGGCGATAACGTTCATTCTGTTATTGAGAAGACTATTAAACGTTCATTAAAATCAGGCCCAATTTACACGCCATCACAATATGTATCACTAGTAAAAGCTGCCAAAAGATCCGGAGAGCCATATAAAGTCGTAGAAATGAGCTACAATGACTTTATTGATATAAAAAAAATGACAGAACAAACAACAGTCAACTTCACTAAGAATGCCAGTGGAGACACGTTTAAATGGAATGATGTAGCTGTTTTCAGAATTGAAAAAGATAATTTGGATCATTTTTATTACAAAACATCTTATAGCGAGAACCAGTACAAAGCCGTCAATATAAGAGAAAAAGAACGTCGCGCAAAAACAACTTTAATGTCCTTTAACGAAGTAAAACTTCATAAAGTTTACTATGATTTTTTACCGATAACTAAAAAGAAGCATGACGATTTGATGTATTTATTAAGCACTAATGCCATCAAGAAAAGCTACAGCTACTTTTACAATAGCCTTAAGGTTTCTTCTTCTGAAAACGAACCTACGTAGCGGACTACTTTGCAGCCAACAGAATATTGATCGTGTTGGAAATGTTTTTTGAAATTATGTTCAAACTACCTTATCTTTGTGAGTGCCTGTTATACTCACTAAAAGCAATATATGTATAATATTATTTCTTAGTTAAAAAATTCATTTCTAAGTGTAACGTCAAAACGAAGTTGTTTGTTTTGTTAGTTTATTGAAAACCTTTCAAAATATAAGGTGTTTGTACATCCAACTACCTTGAAACTAATAATGTATCATTGTGAAAATCTAGTTGTGTCATTATTGCAGAGAGTGTATTCATTGAATATTACATATTTTTGCTAAATACAATAAGGGCACATGTTGAAATATCTGCCTTTTTTTGAACATAAAAAAAAATTTTGTTGCTGTGACAATAACTTAAGACCATATGGATAAGTTGCAGCAAAAACTTTTAGAATATATAGATTGACAAATCCTAAACGATCAAAATAAAATTGCTATTTTCCAATTTGTTCAATATCTCAGAATGCTTAAAAGTTGATTGTGCCGTTATTGCAGCCGGTGAGCGATATATTGAATTATACACTGGTTTAGCACAGGAGACGTCGCTTTTAAAATATTGCAGCGGCAATAACAGCTTTCGAACGAGCCGCGAGGTGCGACCCTTGAGGTCCACACGGTCAACTTCTCAGTAATATCAAACATCAACAACATTAAACACAATAATAATTTTGAAAATAATACTACTTTAAGTAATAACAATGAGAGGTATTCATAGAAGTAACAGGAATGACTTAATATGAATCATATCGTCTACGGGAGGGTCCATTGGTTACGTAAGGTTTTTGGTCGATGAGGACAGATTGAATATTCACGCGGATCACTCGGGGGTGGCCTTTTTGGTATTGAAATTTTTTGTATATGCTGTCAAAAATAGGTTCAATTGCATGTAAGAAGTAAAATGTTTTACAAATGATGATGGTTATTGAAATCTTACGATTACTAAAGGATGAATTTACTAAAAACTACAATTTTTATTCGATGAAAGCTTTTCAAAGCATATGATCTTGCAAATTATTGACTACAAAACATTTTACCATTCAAAGCGTTGATACCGCAAATGCAAATTTGATTGAAATTTGGTTGGTTTTCAAAAATTTAGCAGTCTTTTTTATTAAAATTAAAACACTCTAAAAACTATTAAAAATCTCTACAAATTATGCAAATATTATAACACGTTGATTGAATTTACAGCAAAGTTTTTAGAATAGAAGATATTGAGTAATATCATTCGCATGAACCCTCTTTAAATGGTAACTTTGAATGATTTTTTATATTAATTTTTTTTTCATAATCATGGAAAAAAAATTGTTTTTTTCTCTTCAAAAACTGATAAGAATGTTAAACTGGTATCACCGTGCTGTGTAAATCAAGTTGAAAAAATATTTTTTATGAAAAAACCCTTAATTTTTCACATTTTCTTCTATTAAATTAAAAAAAACGGCTGAAACGATTTTTTTTAATGTTGACAACTTCACAAAGATGTTAATATACGTTAACTGACACCATAATGATGCAAATATTATATCTGCTTCGTGAGGTATAGTGCATGATAAAAATGACCTTGAAAATCATATTGACTTTTAATGATTTTTTATTTTTTATTTAATTTTTTATATAATCATGAGAAAAATTTTAAAAATTTTCCCATAAACATTGTTTGGAGTATATAAATTTTATTACCATTGATTTCTTGGACTTGAAATAAGGTTAAAATTTATTGTTTTTGAAAAAAAAAACAATTTTTTGCACTTTTTTTAAAAAATTGAAAAACAGCTCGACGAAAATTGAAAGAAACTTAAAAGAATTACAAAAATGTCGATACGCGTCGATTGACACCTTTTTCAAGGAAATCGTACGTTGGGTTCGCGAGATAAAACGCATGACAGAAATGACTTTCAAACGGGCAAAACAGCAAACCCCCCCCCCCCCCCGGACCGAAAAACTAATCAGCTCTTAATATTGCAAAGACGCTTCGATTGACACCTTAACAAAGTCGATACGACTTTGTTTACGTGAGTTATGCTCGTAGAAAAAATTGTCCACGAACGTACAGACGTACGTACGTACGTACACACACATACACATACACACATACATCTCCCTTTCTAAAAACACTTTTATATACTCTATAGACCTCAAAACGTAAGGAAATGTTGAAAATTTCAATTTCGATTTTCGAGGCGATTACAAGAACTTCCCATATACGTATACTGGGAAGTTAAAACTGTTTGGTAAATCTACGCTCCTGTAGATTTTTTATAGAACTTTTAACACCTTAAAACACAGGATCGAGTACTTTTTAACCTCCCAGTATATGGGAAGCTCTTGTAATCGCCTCGAAAATCGAAATTGAGTTTTTTAGAGTATATTTTAAGTGTTTTTAGAAAGAAGTATGTATGTGTGTGTGTATGTACGTACGTACGTGCGTGCGTTTGCGGACAGTTTTTCTACCAGCATAACTCACGTAAACAAAGTCGCATTGAGTTCGTTAAGGTGTCAATCGAAGCTTCTTTGCAATTTTAAGAGCTGATTAGTTTTTGGGAAATTTCGGAAGAGGGGGTTTGCTGTTTTGACCCGTTGAAGTTCATGGGTGTCATGCACTATATCTCACTCACCAAGCATAGAATTTCCATAATTAAGGTGCCAATCGACGCGCATTGACATTTTTGTGATTCTTTTAGACTTTTAAATAAATCGTTGAGGCCGTTTTTTAATTTATGAAAAAAGTGCAAAAAATTAAAGTTTTTTCATAAACAATAAATTTTCAGCCTGATTTGCAATGTGCAGTGATCAATGTTTAAAAAAAGAACGAAAATTTATTCTAAAGATGAGGAAAAAAATTAAATTATAAATAAAAATAATAAAATCATCATGGCCTTCAAGGTCATTCATGTTATTCTCTATATATCGCAAACCAAATATCATATTTGCATCACTGAAATGTCAATCGTCACGTCTTAATATTTTCATGATGTTTTCATGTTTTTAAGAAATCGTTGGAGCGGTTTCTTATTTTAAAAAAAATTGCAAAAATGTTAGGTTTTTTCGTAAAAAATAAATTTTAAATCGGATTTGCACAACACAGTAATAAATGTTTATAAAATTTATAACATCTTATGAGTTTATGAAGAGTAGCCAGCAAACCTTTTTTTGCATCATTACAAAAAAAATTAAATTTAAAAAAATTGAAAGTCGCAATGTAAAAAGTGTCCATACGGATGATATTACCTGATTACTCTTATTCTACCAACATTGTAGTTGAATCAATCAAAGTTTATTAATATTTGTATGATTTGAGCAGATTTTACCATACCAGTACCGTGTTTTAATTTGAATAAAAAACTGGATACATTTTGAAAACCAAAAAAAAAAATTATCAAATTTACATTTGTTGCAATGAACGCTTTGGAAACTTGTATGTTTTGTAGTCAATACTTCGCAAGATCATATACTTCAAAAAGCTTTCATCAAATAATAAATTGCAGTTTTTAGTAGTTTTGTTCCTTAGTGTTTGTAAGATTTCAATTATTTCCTACATCATCATACGTAATGCTTTTTTTTTTTTTTTTTTTTCGTCGTTGGGAGATGGAAATCTTCAAAAGATACCGAGTTGCTCCTGCTTCTCGGCATGTCGGATTTCTACCGACTAAAACCACCTCCGTTTCCTCCAAAAAATCTTTACTCCATAGTTCATTGCTTGCACTGTCCGTGTGCAATTATTTCCTGAAAGCTTGTTCATTTAAATAGTACTTCCCAGACGATGTATATCGGTATAAGGGATAGTACCAGTATCTCAAAAGTTTTATTCAGAGTTCAATATATCTAATTTTGTTTCACATTTGTAGCAGGAAAAAAATATTAGCGTTCTTAAAAAAAAAAAAGATATATATATATATATATATATATAAAGGAAAAAGGAAAAAATAGAAAAAAGAAAAAAAAAATTAAATTAAATTAAAATTTAAAAAAAAAAAAAAAAATTAAAATTAAAAAAAAAAAAAATTGATAATAAAAAAACATTACCGTTCCTAATTATTCAAATTGAATTTTCAGTAAATGTTTACGTAGCATGATTTTAAATGTCATTATGTTACGCGCTTCTTTTATTGTTTGAGGTAGCTTATTGTAAAAATTTGATGCGGTGTTAATCGGATCCATCCTCAGGCGCTCTGTCCTAGCAAATTTTATTAAAATTTCATTTGCGTTTCTCATATTGTAGTCGTTTTTTCTCCCATTTATGTCTAGTTTCGTTGTTTTCATTTGTTCAATGTGTAAATTTTTAAAAATGAATTTTCCTTTTTCCATGTGAATCAGTCCGTCTACATTAAGTTCTTGTGCTGTTTTATATACTTCAGATGTAGCGGTCATCCTTTGCAAGTTATATATGGTTTTGTATGCTTTAGTTAGTAGTCGTGACATGCTCATGAGGTTATTTTTGGTAGTTTGGCTCCAAATTATAATCCCGTATGTAATTCTTGAAATTATGTGTGCATTTTTAATTTGTATTTTATTTTTAATTGAGAAATAGCTGAAACGATGGAGCAAACCAACGATAGCTGCTATTTTTTTCCTCATATCATTTATATGCGGTGTCCACGCTAGTTTTTCATCAATTGTAAGTCCAAGGTACTTCATATGTTTAACTCTCTGAAGAGTTTTATTTTCTATTTTTATCAGTGGCTCAATATCAGTTTTATTTTTTTGTTTAAAGATAACGTATTTGGTTTTGTTCGTGTTTAATGTCAATTTGTTCCGTATGAGCCATTGGGAATATTTGTCTAAGTCATTGTTTATCTTTTGTTCTAAGTCAGTTTCATCTTTACCTGAGTAAATCAGTATCGTATCATCAGCGTACATCACAACTTTCCCGTCGATTCCTGAAGTCACCAAGTTGTTTGTATATAACAGGAAAAGAATCGGTCCTAGTATAGATCCCTGTGGTACGCCAATAGTAATCTGCGCTATTTCACTGTTAACGTTTCCAATTTCAGTCCTTTGAAGTCTTTCTGCCAGGTACGTACGCATAAGTTCTCTTGGCATACCAACAATTCCCAAGTTCTCAAGTTTACTTATCAGTATATCGTGCACTACCGTATCAAACGCCTTTTTTAGATCGATAAAAACTGCAGCAACGTAACTTCCCTGATCCAGTTGTGTATTGATATGTCTCATCACTTCTACAATCGCGTCTGTTGTTCCTTTACCTTCCTGAAACCCAAACTGGTTTCTATCTATAATTCTATTCTGCATTAAGTATTCTTTAATTCGTAAAGCTAATATTTTTTCTATGATTTTACTCAGTGAGTTTAATAATGTTATTGGTCGAAAATTATTTGGGTCAGTTTCCAGCCCTCCTTTAAATATGGGTATTACCTTGGCATTTTTTAGATAGTTCGGAAATTGTCCACTCTTGAAGCTTATATTTATTAGAGTAACCAGTATATCTGCAATATTCTCTTTGATTATTTTGATATCATCAACGCAGATACCATCAGGACCCGGCGCGGTGTGTTTTTTCAGAGAATCAATAACATCAATGACTTCTTTTCTAGATGTTAGCCTTAAGTGAAAAGAGCAGATGGGTGACACGCTTTGGCATGCTGAGTCGTTTTTAGGGAGTTCTGATACAATTTTCTGTCCTATTGATATGAAATGATTGTTTAATATATTTGAGATTTTTACTGGATCTTTGAAATTTTCGCCCATGAAATTTATTTCCTTTATATCCTGGTTTTTAGTAGTGTTTGTGTCTGCCTTTCTAAAAACTTTATCTACTAACTTCCAAAAATTTTGCTGATTGTTAGAACCTTCTTCAAGTTTTCTCGAATAGTAATTTTCCTTTGCATTTTTAATCGTATTGTTGCATTCGTTTTTTATAATTTGATAGTTCTTTTGTTTCAATATATTTGTTGGATCTTTTTTTAGTGCTTTAAAAGCTGTTCGCTTTTTTCTGGAAAAGTGGATTACTTTTCCAGTTATCCATGTGTCATTTCTCGTCCTTATAGGTTTAATTTTTGTGGCTAAAAATTTCGCTTGTAAAATTAGCTCAGCTAACTCCTGGAAGTTAATTGGTTTTCTACTTTCAATTAGCTGTTTTGTTATGCTTATGAATTTATCAATTTGCATGTATGTAATATTCTTTTTTATTGGTTTAATTTTTTTATTAATTTTTGTTGTTATGGTTACTCGTATCAGTCGATGGTCTAGATACGGCCAGTCTTCAAATATATAAGTAGTATTGTTTTTAATTGACTGACTGTTTGTTGTTACATGGTCCAGTAGCGTTCCTGTAGTCAATCTGGTTGGCGTAGCAAGATTAAGTATTTCTGTACTGTTGGTTGTTAATGTGTCTAAGTAATTTTGATTTTGTGGGCTGTCGTCTAGGAGATTAATATTAGTATCTGCTATTGTAATTAGTGACTTGTGTGTCGAATAAACATAGTCCATATGGTCTATGAACTCAGAGAATTTTTCTGATGATTTATAAAATGTGCCTATTTTGAAATTTTTTATGTCTGTTTCTAGTTCTAATATAATTGTTGAAAAATTTATATTTTTGTATATTGTTTTAAAGTTTATACTCTTCCTAATATATATGGCTGTCCCGCCTCCTCGCTTTTCTGTTCTACAGTTATACACAGCGTTAAAACCTTTTATGTTATAATATTCGACTTCATTCTCGTAAAGCCATATTTCACAGAAAACCAACACGTCGACTTCTTTATGTTGTTCAGTATAAATTTCAATATCTTCAATTTTTCGGCGAATGCTTCTAAGGTTGGCATAGAGTACAATTAATTTGTTTGTCATTTCCATTTATATTTTGTTGTAGTTTATGTTCCTCCTAGATAGTTTAAGTCGTCTTATATATTCTGGGCATTCCAATGAGTCAGCTCTATGGCATACATTTAATGATTTGGTATTATTTAAGCAATTTAGACATTTATGTATGTTTGATTTACAGTCCGCAGTTTTATGATCTCCTGCGCATTTCGCACATGTATCTTTTCCCTCACATTTGTTCGTTTTGTGATTGTATTTTTGGCATTTATAGCATCTTGTGACATTATGATCTTCTGTCACAAAATGTGTTCCGAAATCAATGTTTATATATTTATTATTTATTCTTTTATACATAGGCCCATTGACCTCTAATATAGCTATCCACTTTCCATTTTTTATCTGTCTAGTGTGCACTATATCCAATTTACACTCTTTTTCTACTGAGTGATTTAAGTTGTTTATTTCCTCGTTTAATTCTGCTGTTGTATATTTTTTATGCAAACCTTTTATGATCATCCGTGGAAAGTGTTCCGCTGTTGTTCCAATTTGGTATTTTTGATCCATGTTATTCTTTATTTTGGTAAGCAAGGTTTCTGTGTTTTTTTCCGAGTCTGTTGTTATTAGTATTCCCCCATTTTTCAGTGGTTTTACAAATTTGATGGGTATTTTTATTTCTCCTGGTTTTATATGATCTCTTAACTCCTTTAAAGTATCATCCGTTGTTTGTTCTTCCTTCGGACGAAGAATGATACCTTTTTGTCCTTGTTGCTGTTTTCCTTCGTCATCCTTGTTTATTTTTAGTATTGCCGCATATGATTGGTGCTGTGTTTGAACCATACTATTAGCCTCCTGTATTTTTTCTATTTTTTTGCTTATTTCTTGCAAGGTGTCCTGTTTACATGCAATTAAACCATATTTCGACTGCACATTCAATGTTTTTCAAGATCAACTGACAATAAGAAATAGGTATTAGCCTGATTTTTGTAAAATCGTGAAAAAATAAAAACTCAATGATTATGCTAAAGTCATAGAGATTTTGAACAAAACTATTCAAAATGGCAAGCACGCGACAAAATCTTTTCAGTGGGCATAATAAAAAAACTGCTCTTTTGTCCTTCAAGCATTGATGTGAAAATAACATATAACGTAGAAAAGGCTTTGTAACCTGTCCCCTCTCCGATTGATTCGCGTTAATATTCAATCAACCAATCCACCCACATCCACTAAAATCACTTTGTATTTAAAGTACGCTCCCGTAGATGATACGATTAATAATAACGCATTGCAATTACTGTTATGCAGAGTTCTAGATATTACCTATTATTTAAAGTAGTAGTTTTTCATAATTATGATTGTGTTTAGTATTTTTAATATTAATGTAGATATTACAGGGACCTCAAGGGTCGCACCTGGCGACTTGTTGTATCTGTTACTGCTCTCGAAGCGAAAGAAGTTCAAGGTAAAAAAAAACGATCCAAAATTAAGAAAAAAAATCTTAATCCCCAGAAAACGCATCGATTTAAAAAAAAATTAAAATTGTGATTTTAAGATTTTTTATTGTTATTTTGAGGATGCTACTATATTTTCTTCGATATTTTTGTAAAGAGTAAAGACATTCTTGAAACCATAATCCTAGAGTTAATTTATATATTTACATACAGCTCTTGGTAGGTTTAGCTGTGCCAATTCCCAAAAAATAAAGATGGCAGCTGAAAGTGGTGTGATTTGTTTTTGTAGTTCAGAATTATTATGAAAAATTTTCATTGGAATTTTTTTTGCAGTCTGAGAGCAGAAAAAACCTTTATCACGAATTCTGCATCTCTCCACATGCAAAGATGTCCATGCTTGTTTCGCCACCTCGAGCAATTGGACCATTTTTGCGATTTTTTATTGTTATGACTTGTTTTATGTCTTTCCAAAAGAGGTTGATTGACTTTACGTATGAACTCGTTGATAGTCAGTCTAGAACGGTTATGTTGTCATAAAGCATCTTTCGTTTGTGTCATGGCTGGGTGTCGTGCTGAAACATATGATAGGAAAACTCTCCTCAGCTTATCGCAACATGATGTTTTCTAAGATGTCGACGTATTTTTCCTTGCTTAGTATTCTTTCTCTACGGTGTATTGGTTTAAAACCAAACCACGAATGCGATCCCCAATCATTTATGGAGTCACCGCTGCGTTTCACAAAACCTTAAGTTTCCCGAGGGTCAAATTCCTTTTTTCTTAGATCTTTTACATACCTCCTGCCATTAGGACTACTGTGATTTACTTTTGTTATTTTAATTCGATGCATGAAAAGTAAAAAAGTCATAAAATAAAACCAAGCACGAGAGTTTTTTGTTGGCCGGTGAATTTGCGATAGATTGAAAAGCAATTCATGAATACACACTTAGGTTTAGTGGTCAAAAAGCAGCTTGTTGCAAAAACCGAGAGGACCCGCTTGGAATATGAACAAAACTTTCCTTTTTAACCGTGCAAAAAATGCAATTGGAAAGTTTTTTCCAGTTTTTAAGAATTTTTCGTTTCAATGCTCACATGAATCTCACCGAAACATGAACTCATTTTGAATTTTTTGGTCACCTCTGAGTTTGACTGGTTGACAATTTGCCTCACAGATAGTTCTCCGTTAACCATTGCTAAACGAGTTGCTTTCATGTGACAGTGGTTCCCGCTGACGGGGAATTTTGACATCAGGTTTCCAAGAGTGGAATTGAGAATGACGATATCGATCACGACGTCGCTGTATCCAACCTGGCTGGTGCCTGGGCATCAAGCATCACGATGAAGTGGGCTGGTTTCCGCAAGGTCATTTATGTCGAAGTACTCGGATATCGATTTGTCATGTTTTTCGTTGCCTTTCGGTGATCACGTCTGTTTTGAATTTGAATTTTTTGAGGAGAAATTGCAAGCTTTGGATTTTTCATCGTTCAATTTAGTATTACAGCGGTAAGCGCTGGGTAAACGTTGAAGAATTTAGTTGTCTATTCATTTTACTGGGTCTACCTACGTGGTGGTTGAGGGTCTAAAAAGGAGGACACAGCTGCTAAATATAATCATCAATAATTCTCGCTCCAGCTAAGAATTGTCCAATTTGTTTTTATTTTACTCAGCTTCAAAAAATTAACAATCCAAACAGGCAGTATTGCACTTAGTTTTTCATTGCTTATTACACTTCAAAGAGGGTAGGATTTTACAGTTGTAGTTTGATAACTAGTTGGAATCTAAAAAATTGTGTATATATAGTTCTAGTGAATTCAGTAGTTTTGCTAGAGGGCTGTCTGGTAAATTAATGCATATTGTTTAATCGTCCTATGCTTCAAGTGCGTCTTTACTCGCCTCAAATATCCTGCCAACCATTGTTACAAGCACTTGCGTGTCTATTTGAACTGCCACCATCAAAACGGCATGTACGTGCGATGGCAAGCGGCGTATCCATAATGCGCGAAGTGCATAGCGATCAACAACACGCGACTGCATTTGGCGCTAAAATTGCGACAGACGATTATCCTCCAATTGAATATCTATCAACAGTTTTATTAGGTTTTTTTCGGAGGAGTCTTAAAATCACCTTATTAACTTCCCAGTATATGGGAAGTTCTTGTAATCGCCTCGAAAATCGAAATTGAAATTTTCAACATTTCTTTACGTTTTGAGGTCTATAGAGTATATATAAAGTGTTTTTAGAAAGGGAGATGTATGTGTGTGTGTGTGTACGTACGTACGTACGTTCGTGGACACTTTTCTACAAGCATAACTCACGTAAACAAAGTCGTATCGACTTCGTTGAGGTATCAATCGAAGCATCTTTGCAATTTTAAGAGCTGATTAGTTTTTGGGATACTTCGGTCGGGGAGGTTTGTTGTTTTGACCCTTTGAAGGTCATTTCTGTCATGCGTTATATCTCGCGAACCAAACATACGATTTGCATGGTTAAGATGTCAATCAACGCGTATTAACATTTCTATAAAATTTTCAAAAAAATCCTTGGAGCCCTTTTTTAATTTAAGAAAAAAAAAGTGCAAAACATTAGGGTTTTTTTATAAACAATAAATTTTTAACCTCATTTACGAAAGACAGTATTCAATTTTAAAAAAAATTATACATTCCAAGCAATGCTTGTAAAAACAACATCAAAGCTTTTTCTCATGATTACGTAAAAAAATAAATAAAAAATAAAAAATCATTAAAGGCATCATGATTTTCAAGGTCATTTCTGTCGTGCGCTATACATATCTCGCGAATCAAACATACGATTTGCATGGTTAAGATGTCAATCGACGCGTATTAGCATTTTTGTGAATCTTTCAAATTTTGAAAAAAATCGTTGGAGCCGTTTTTTAATTTAAGAAAAAAAGAGCAAACAATTAGGGTTTTTTTTTAAACAATAAATTTTTAACCTGATTTACGAAAGACAGTGTTCAATTTTTATAAAATGTATAAATTCCAAGCAGTGCTTGTGCTTCATCAAAACTTTTTCTCATGATAACAAGAAACATTAAATAACAAATAAAAAATTATTAACAGTCATCATGATCTTCAAGGTCAATTTTTTCCATTCACTATATCTCACGAACCAGATATAATATTTGCATCATTAAGGTGTCAATCGACGTGTTTTAAAATCTCTTTGATGATTTTGATAAATATAAAGATCCGTTTCGGCGTTTTTTTTAATTTAAAAGAAAAAATTTAGAAAACTTAGGTTCTTTTTCATGAAAAATATTTTTTTAGCCTGATTTGCACAACACAGTAATAAATGTTTATAAAATTTATACATTCCGATCAGTTTTTAAAGAGAAAGCACCACAAATTTTTTCATGATTCCGAAAAAAAAATCAATTAAAACTAAAAAAATTATTCAAAGTTACCATATGAAAGAGGTTCTTCCGATTGATATTACCTTATATCTTTTATTCTTAAGACTTTGATGTAAAGTCAATCAAAGTTTTAAAATGTTTGGATAATTTGAGGAAATTTTTAATAGTCTTTGCAGTCTTTTAATTAAAAAAAGCGGCTCAAATTTTGAAAACCATCAAAATTTCAATCAAATTTGCATTTGTCATCATCATCACTCATCCACCAAAAGCGTTACTTAATCAGTGGATGCTCCCGTAGATGATATGATTAATATTAACTCATTCCTGTTACTGCTATGAATACTTTTCATTATTATTATTTAAAGTAGTAGTATTTTCAAAATTATTATTGTGTTTAATATTTTTAATGTTTATCTAGATATTACTGGGAAGTTTACCGTGTGGACCTCAAGGGTCGCACTTCACGGCTTGTTTAAAACTTATATTTGATTTATTCTGGTGGTGATTCAAAAATGTCTGCCACCTTCTCAAAAATTTGAGAGTCAATTAACGATAGTATGCTGCGAAAGCGACTAGAGTCCGTAAAAACTTAATGAATCACGTGCTGCGCCTCAATTTGCACGGACCGAAGGTAGGGTCGTCTTTGCCAAAATAAAGGTACTTCTAGTGCTTGCAACGACTTAACGTTCGTGGTGCTATCGAAAACTCGTGGTGTAATTTTTGGTAATGTTCCTATACTCGCGTCAGCGTTGGATATACGGGGTGGTGCTTATGGCGTTGGTAGAGAGACAAGTTCGACTTTTTCGTCGAAAGTGATTCATAAAGGTTTTCGCGTGGAGGGTGACCAATTGTAGTAGTCTCCAAATTATTAATAACAGTTATTTGGAATCTCGACAATTTATTACGGAATATTCAATACTACGCATATCTATATATATACATATATATATATATATATACATATACATACACACACACACACATATATATATATATATATATATATAGGAACTGCGATTTTCACGAAGTATTAAAATTCCTATGACAGCTAAAATGTGAGAATCTAGCTGTCATAGGAATTTTAATACTTCGTGAAAATCCCCGTTCTTATATATATATATGTGTGTATATATATGTATATGTATATTTATATATATATATATATATATATATATATATATATATATATATATATATATATATATCAATTTAAAGCAAAATATATGATGATATTTGTTGATTCTCACGTTTTAGCTGTCATAGGAATTTCAATACTTCGTAAAAATCAATTTAAAGCAAAATATATGATGATTTTTGTAGATTTTCACGTTTAAGCTGTCATAGGAATTTTAATACTTCGTAAAAATCGCCGTTCTGAAAGTCCTCAACACGAATTTCCTGCATGATTATGTAAGATATAACAGTTTAAAAAAAGATTAACGTATTATACAAAGCTAGTAACTAGCTACAGCTCAGCTCTATACTATTCAGCAGCTACTCTATGAATATTGAGACACAAAAAACTTACTTCTCTGTATGATTTTTTGTCAAAAAATTGAATAGCTGTTAGATTGCCACTAAATAACATGAACTTCATTTTACTATAATTCATCAAATATTGGTAGAAAACCCCTGTCAATACAACCCAGTTACTACCGAAAATTAACTTCATACTTGGAATAGAAGTAGTTGATTTTCTCCAAGCGTGAAAGCATTTGCACACTCTTTTGAATAAATAGCGAATCAAGTATGTATCTTATGTGTTTTTATTAATTTAATTTAAAGCAAATGCACAAAATTGCTTCCTTTTATTCTCGAAAACGACCTGGTTCTTGTTTTAAAGCACCGTATCACTCTTGACAACAGCTTGGTTGTTGTTTACTCATTGGCATTGCTAATTTTTGAATATAGTTGTTCCAAGGTGCCAATTCTATAAACTGGTGTGTGTGGGGTGCTGTGCAAATCAGGTTAAAAAATAATTTTTATGAAAAACATTCTAATTTTCTAATTTTTTTTATTAAATTAAAAAACGGCTGAAGCAATTTTTTTATAATGTTGATCACATCACAAAAATGTTAATACACGTCTATTGACACCTTAAGGGGGTATTCTCATGTGACCACTTCGAAAAATCGATTTTTTTCCTATTTCGACAGTGAAACCTATCGAAATATGCTGTGAAAAATTCAGACCGAAATTCCTAGTATTAAATAAGTTACAACTCATAGTCGCCGACGCGTAAGTGGCTTGTCTGCCGCGCGGCAGCTGCTACATTTCTATTGCTTTCACGGGTATTTTATACCTGCGTACGGAGTTTCTGACGATCAACTTTAGTATATTACCTACCTGTGTATATGTGGAATAGTGTATATAAATTTTTATCGTGAATATATATAAAATCCTAGAACAAATTTATCAGTACACTTTTTATGCTCTGAGTGTCAACATCAAACAAGAAAAACTAGTCAGCTCTTGAAATTGCAAAGACGCTTCGATTGTCATCCTAACGAAGTCTATAGAACTTTGTTTCCGTGAGTTATGCTCGTAGAAAAAACTGTCCACGAACGTACGTACATATATATATATATATATATATATATATATATATATATATATATATATATATATATATATCTATATATATATCTCCCTTTCTAAAAACACTTTATATATACTCTAAAGACCTCAAAACGTAAAGAAATGTTGAAGTTAAAAAGATGGAAAGATGGATGGATATAAGGCATATTCAACAGTCGTAGACATGTCAAGTTTGGCGGAAAATCGAAATTCAATTGATATGATTCGAAGCAAGTGACGTTTCTGTTATTTTGTTCTTTCTATGTTGAATGTTTTAATAAGCTTTTTGAAAAATTTGTTTGGCCAAAGTTTTAAGTCGTTTTTGCGCTTCAAATTTTTATTTAGCGAGTTTTGTACGTTTCATTGCTTGTGTACTTATAATTTTTATTTTTAAATTAACTTTTTTATAGATAGTTGAAACTATTACTTCTGAAATTCAAATTATTTACAGGATGGTGAAACTCACGCTCTTGCTCCATTTCTCTAAGAAGCTGATATGCTTCATCCAGTGTCAAACCTTTGTTTTGAGCTATCAACAAAGCCTTATATTCAGGGATGCATGCTTTAAATTTGGAAATCGCAAGTGATTCATTGTTAAACGTGTTGAAATATGAAATTGGTGATACTTCTTGCTTACAGTTAGGTTCTTTGATTTTGTTAATCTCAAGAGGAAATCATCGAGCTATCCAGCGTCAATGACCAAAAATAATACCGTTTCTTCATCTCCGAAAGTAATCTGTGATCTTTTCGCTGACTATTTTCAAGAAGTTTTTTCACCGCCAAAGATTTCGGTAGACACGGAGTCCTCTAAAGCTAATCCAGTGGTACTGCTTATGGACATGTATCTCTCAAGGGAAGATTTGCTCAAGCTATTTACAGCCTTGACGTTAATAAGAGTCCTGGCCCAGATTTACTTTCTCCATTTTTTGTGGTACAGTGTATGGACCAACTTGTAGTACCTCTTCACTTTCTTTTTAATAAATCTTTGACAAATGGGAGTTTCCCAACTTATTGGAAATCTTCCCATATAATTCCTATCTTTAAGAGTGGTGACAAGCGTTCTGTCCTGAACTATAGAGGTATTGCCATTCTATCTATAATCCCTAAACTATTTGAACAAATCGTTTGCCATAGACTCTCAGCTATTATTGAGCCTCTTCTAAATGAACAACAACATGGTTTCCGCAAGGGCCGATCAACTACAACCAATCTCATGGTTTTAGTTTCTGATGTCCTATGTAAAATGGAGATGAGTTACCAAATTGACGCAATCTACACAGATTTTAGTAAAGCATTTGACCGGATTGATCACTCCATACTTATTTCCAAATTGCAGAAAATAGGAATCACTTGCTCTATGCTCAATTGGCTCAGTTCCTACTTAAGAGACCGAAGTCAATTAGTTAAATTTCAGGGATATTTGTCCAAGCCGATTCTCGTACACTCTGGTGTACCTCAAGGCAGTCACCTCGGCCCTCTTCTTTTTAATGTTTTTATATCAGATTTATCTGAACAACTCTCGAACGTATCACATCTTTTTTATGCTGACGATCTGAAGATATATCACACCATTAAGTCTCAATCTGATACTGTTTTCCTCCAATCAAAACTAACTTCCCTCCAACAATGGTGTGATGTAAACAAACTACATCTAAACGTTGGGAAATGTTTTGTAATGACTTTTTCCCGTAAAACAACAATATTGAACAATGCATACGTTCTCAACAATACGGTATTGGATATGAAAGAAAACATTGTTGACCTTGGAGTTGTCCTAGACAAAAAACTATGCTTCAAATCGCACTACGATACTATTCTCTCCAAAGCTCATAAACAGCTTTGCTTTATTGAAAGACGAGCCAAAGAGTTTAAAAATCTGTGGGTAACTAAATCATTATTTACCTCACTTGTTCGCCCATTACTTGAATATGCCTGCAATGTATGGAACCCACATTTCGGAGTTCATGATACGAGAATAGAATATGTCCAAAAGCAATTCTTATTGTTTGCTCTGAGAGACCTTTATATCCCTGATGACTATCAAATCTTGCCTCCTTATGAAGTTAGATTGGAGCTTCTGAATTTGTCTACTCTTAAAACCAGAAGAACAGTGTTGTCCTCTTGTTTCACCTTTGAAATGATTAGGGGCCACATTAATGTGGAGTATTTGAAGAATAAAATAAAGCTTAATGTGCCTGTAAGAAGTACGCGTAATACACGTTTACTAACTGAATATCAGCATCTTACTAGGTATGCAGATAATGAAGCAGTTAATAGGTGCTGTAAAATATTTAACACTTTGAGCAAACACTACTCCCCTACCATCTCCAAGTTAAATTTTAAATCCAGCATTTCTAAAGCCCTTCCATCATCCATCCCTAAATTGTGACGTTCATACAACAGTATAAATTAACATTGAATGTAGCACGTATTTTAGGGTTAAGTATATTGTTGTAATGTATATTTTATATATATAAATTTTTATATGTTGACTGTGATTGCCTTGCTTTGGCGAAATAAATAGATAAATAAATAAATAAATATCTGGTTTAATTAATTTGAAACATGGCTGATTCAATTATATACAATTGTTATGTTATGGTTAAATTGAATGCTTTGCATTTGAGCAATGAGACAGTTGAAGGACTCATTGATTCCATATTTTCTAGAGTAATTTGAACTTAAAAGTTTCCCAACGAGAATCCGGAAATTGATTCACAACTTGCTGGGGTTTTCCTCTAATTTTTCCCAATATTATCGGCTCCAAAAATGCTCTTCCAAGCAGAATTGCAAAAATTTGTCTACTGTTGCACAAAAACTTTGGAAAGATATGCTATACTTGGAATCAGTGAATTCTTCTATTCTTTGTACATTGCTTAATATTTCACTAAAACTAAGATGAAGTGTGCTAATTCTATTTTGGTTAATCTGTACACTTTTCGATATGCTGTCTATTTGGGCTTTCATACCGTTTGCCGAAGAATTTTCATCAAAAGACGGAAATTTTTGATCTATGATGCTGCGACTTTCTTCCTGACCTATGACTGACTCAATGTTTTCGGGCAAATATGCCATTTACATGTGTTGGTACCAACTTACTTGTAGAGTATTCCTTGGTTCCTCGAATACGGTGATGGAACTGGATCCTCGTCCGGTTGTTGATTTACTATGTTGCTGAAGTCCCTGAATGCATCGATTGGACTAGATCCTTGTCCGGTTGTTGATAAAAGTACAAGGTTTTAGTTCTCTTGCCAGAATCAACTAAATTTAAGAGTCTTCAGTTAGACCTATCACATTTATGGTTGTAAAATAATTGTTTAATCCGTATCTTTTTACAAAAACGGATGATTTCAGACGAGTCTTTTGAGATACTAAGTCATTTTTTGAACATGTGCGACACTTAATCCTTTTCTTAACGTATGTTTAATATTTATTCACTAGCACTATTTACGGTTTTTTGTCACTGCAATAGTGATTGCTTCCGAATAATAGCACTTCGATAGTGATAAAATACGTTTTCCGTTATGGGAATAAGATTCGTGAAACCGACTGCGCCAATTAGGGTTTTCAATGAAAAACACTATTTTCTCAACTTAATTTATTATATTTAAAAAAAAAACAGAACGTCTTTGTCTGTTCGCAATCTTAACTAGAGTGAACTAAAATCTTAAATCTAACATCTTCTACTTACGAACATATGTCCAACAGATGTGGGATCATTTCTTGTACGCATTTTGCATTGTTTACTTAAAGGTATTATTTCCCACGTTTTCAATATGCACATTTTTAGGCAACACCATATGGTCATCACAAAAAAGATTAGGAAAAGTTTATTTTATGGTTTTATTTCATAGCATCCTTTTCCGAATCTTATCTTATGGATGCCATATGTGTTGAGGATAGGAACTATCCGTAACTCCAGTATAGCCTAAGAACAATTTCAAACACCTTATCAACACCTACATGTCCATGCAAATCGTGTGGATTCCTTAAAATGTGGGTCACCATAGCTCTCGGAACATAAAACGAAAGTTTTGCATTCTCAGTTTTACGGTAAACCAGGTCATCATGTAAATCATAAACAGGATTGTTTTTAGTTTTAAAATCGAAACGCAAAAGCTTAATATCGATATCTTCCACTCGACATAATGCTAACTGTTGTTCAAATGGACTTTGTTGTAATACTAAAACATTATGGTACCGCCTTAACGCGTCCACATGCTGCATTTTATTAAAAAAACGATGTTCTATTGCGAAGTCATAATTTTGAAGCTCAAGCATCCACCGATTTTTCTCGAGTTTACTAGGTTGTTTTGAAGTGTCAAAGTTAGAGCACTACAATCAGTAATAATCTGAAACTTAACTCCATAAAGACCAACTCTAAACCTTCGTAAACCCTATATAATAGTCAAGGTCTCCAACTCGTAACTATGGTATCTAGTTTCACAGTCGGTTGAGCATTTAGAAAAATAATAAACTGGATGCATAAGTCCATCTGTTTTTTTCTGCATGATAATAGCGCCAAACCCGGATGAGCTGGCATCACAATGAAGTTCTGTATAGTCTGTCGGACAATAAATCTGCAGTTTTAGATTTTCAATAAGTTTGGTTTTAAGTGTTTCAAATGCTAAAATTCTCTCTTCGTTCATAATAAATTCCATATTTTTTCCTAACTGAATCGTAAAGTGGTTTGCTAAAAATTTAAAAGTTTACGATAAACCTTCGGAAATATGACGTCAACCCTAGAAAACTTCTTAACTCCTTCAAGTTCCTTGGAACACGCATATCCACAACAGCTTGCAGTTTTTCTTTATTGGGTTTTATACCATCAGCCGATACAACGTATCTGAGATATAAAATTGCCTCAAACCAAATTTACATTTGTCTAGTCGTAATACCAAATGATTATTCGATAGTGTTTCAAGCACTTCCTGGAAAATAGAAATATGCTCTTGCATATTTTTTGTTCCTATAAGGATATCGTCTAAATATATCTGAACTTTTCCCTGATCAACTAAACTTTTAAAAACTTTATGTAAACACCTCTGAAAATTAGATGGAGAATTTCTAAGTCCGAACGGCATTTTACCATACTCAAACAGACCATCAGGAGTAACGAAACTAGTAAACTTAATAGAATCATCAGCAACGTTTACTTGATGAAAACTGTTTCGAAAATCAAAACTTGTGAAATATTTCCTATTACTTAGTTGGTCGATTAAATCATCGATGAAAGGTAAGGGGTAATTGTCACGCTCAGTGATATTATTTATTTTTCGATAATCAACGCACAATCGGTATTCATTATTTTTCTTTTTAGCCAGGACTATAGGTGATGAAAACTGTAAGTCACTATGACGAATTATTCCCTGACTTAGTAAATCATCGATATTTTTTGGAACTTCAGCCTTTTCAAATACAGATAACCGTCGGAGCAAATGTGAAATAACTTTTTCAGAAGTTAGCTTGATATGCATTTCATAAGAAACCTTTGAAATATCTGGTTTAATAGCATTCACATAATAGGTATCAAAAATACTTCGAATCTACATAGCGATATCCTTTGAAATATTAAGATTTTTATTCAACTCGTATTCAGAATCTTGTTCTCTCATAATACTTTCAATATCGATATTAAAAATTTCCGGTAAATTAATCTCCTTAGAAGCCGTTGTCTTTAACATATTTTTTTTTCGTAAATTGCGAAATATTTTTATTGTTTATTTAATTCTGCCGAAGCTTTGTTCAAAAATCACGTCCTAAAAGTAAACTGATACCCATTGTATTATTGGCCACAATATATAACTCGACATTATAAAAACGATTTTCACAGATCACAATTATATCGCAACAACCCAAAATCTTAAGCTCACTACTGTTAATTCCAATGAATTTTTTATCGGTTTTGTTAAGACTTTGCAAAGCATAACTTGGTAACATATATTGTTGGAACACACTTATAGGACTACCCGTATCTATTACTTCTTTTGTTTTTATCTTCAAGTTTAATTCAGTACAATTATTGGACAAATCAAAAACAACATTCGGGGTCAGTCTACATTAGACACTCGAAAAAATAGCTATTTCCCCATTTTTTTTTGAGATAACTGTATAGAAAATTCATCAAAAAGTTGTTTGGTTTTATAAATAAAGTCTTAAAATGGATTAAAAAAAATTTTTCATTCATTTTTATTAACATTTCGGTAAAAAAACACTGTAGTGTAGTGTAACGTCTCGAAAATGGGTTGGTAAGGCAGCTCCATCAGAACTCAACAACGACTTGTCTGAAACAAAAAAATCAAAGTGCTTTAGATTCAGTAAGACGTTGGCTACAGAATGACCTTCAGGTATCAAGTTTTGATGAAACGAAAAAAAATGGCGGATAAAAATATATTTTTTTGGAAAAAAACGTTTTTTTCGCCCACTTTTGCAAAAAAAAAATATAGTAAAAATTAAAATTTCAAAACCACCGAAGGTCATCTTTGAGCAAACAATGTCTTGAATATGTGGTAAAGATTTCACAACGATCAGTTTATTTGTTTTGGAGATACGAAGGAGCTAGATTTTGAAAACGTTGTTTTGAGAAAAACGCGGTTAAAATTTTTTTTAAATGAAAAATTGTGAAATTTTTCCCATGATTCAGACCGATGCTACTCGAGCGCAGTTACAACGAATACTTATGCGAAGCAGCTGTTTCACAAACAATTACAACAGAGGGGATTAACAAGCCAGTTGGCTCGACCGAGCGCGTTATACGCGCAGGTAGACGAAATAAGGTAGTAATGTTCTGGTCAAAAAATATATAGTAAGAATGCGCGGATTTTCTTAAAAATTTTACACAATATTTCTAGATACATATTCTTTTGAATCATTAAAAAAAATTAAAAATTTCAAAGTGACAATGTAGACTGACGCCTTAACAAAATATTCACTATCTACTTTATCAGAGGGCATCAAATTTAAAACTCGTTTGGTTAGACAGTTTTTGACTAAATGAACATCCTTACCACAACGATAACAAGTACCTCTTTTCCTTAAGGGGCTAGGGCAGTTATTAATTAGATGTCCTTTCTCATTGAAATTATTGTATAACAGCGAAAATTAATTTTACTTCGAACATTAACTTGTGCATGTGCTACGTTCTCCTTCACCTGATGTCTAACATCATTCTCTCGACGATGATAGGTAGTTTTTGCCCTCGCGGAATAAGTACAAACACAGTCGGTTTGCACGCCTGATAGTTCCGCAAATGTTGCAACAGGTCATCGACCGTACTAAAATTCTGCACCAAAAGAATATTCTCTATAGCTGGATCTCGAATTCCTTTAATAATGTACTTGATGATCGCTTTCTCCGAAAATAATGCTCGACTACCAATGTAAGACATCACAAACACTTAATTTTCATAGCTTACGTCCAATTTTCGTCTTCTGTTAACCATCTGGTAATGAACGTCTGCTTCATCTTCAGTTGAAGGAAACTTTTTGAAAATGCAACGCCAAATTTCGGCAATTTAGCGACACCACTTAATCGCATGAATGCACAATGTAGTAGGATATCCTCGCTCCATCGGTATAAATTTTGTAGTTTCGCTAGTTTTCTTACCCACAGCACAGATGTCAAACTTGATTCTACGCCAGGATCGTATGCTAGAACATTTCAAACATTTCGGATGGATGCAGTACTTTCTCGGGTTTCTCGACGATGATAGGTAGTTTTTGCCCTCGCGGAATAAGTACAAACACAGTCGGTTTGCACGCCTGATAGTTCCGCAAATGTTGCAACAGGTCATCGACCGTACTAAAATTCTGCACCAAAAGAATATTTTCTATAGCTGGATCTCGAATTCCTTTAATAATGTACTTGATGATCGCTTTCTCCGAAAATAATGCTCGACTACCAATGTTAGACATCACAAACACTTAATTTTCATAGCTTACGTCCAATTTTCGTCTTCTGTTAACCATCTGGTAATGAACGTCTGCTTCATCTTCAGTTGAAGGAAACTTTTTGAAAATGCAACGCCAAATTTCGGCAATTTAGCGACACCACTTAATCGCATGAATGCACAATGTAGTAGGATATCCTCGCTCCATCGGTATAAATTTTGTAGTTTCGCTAGTTTTCTTACCCACAGCACAGATGTCAAACTTGATTCTACGCCAGGATCGTATGCTAGAACATTTCAAACATTTCGGATGGATGCAGTACTTTTTCGGGTTTCTCGACTTTTTTCGTTCTTTCGTTTTCCTTCCGAAATAATCGTTTCTCCCTTTTTAACTTCCCAGTATATGGGAAGTTCTTGTAATCGCCTCGAAAATCGAAATTGAAATTTTCAACTTTTCTTTACGTTTTGAGGTCTATAGAGTATATACAAAGTGTTTTTAGAAAGAAGTATGTGTGTGTGTGTGTGTGTGTGTGTGTACGTACGTACGTACGTACGTGCGTTCGCGGGCAGTTTTTCTACGAGCATAACTCACGTAAACAGAGTTGTATCGACTTCGTTGTGGTGTCAATCGAAGCGTCTTTGTGATCTTAAGAGCTGATTAGTTTTTGGAAAACTTCGGTCGGGGGGGTTTGCTGTTTTCACCCCTTGAAGGTCAACCATGTTATGCGCTATATCTCACGAACCAAACATGCGATTTTCATCGTTAAGGTGTCAATCGACGCGTATTAACATTTCATGAATCTATCAAATTTTAAAAAAAGTCGTTGAAGCGGTTTTTTAATTTTTTAAAAAAAAGTGCAAAAAATTAGGGTTTTTTTCAAAAACACAAAATTTTTAACCTGATTTTCAAACCTAAGTAATCAATGTTTATATTATTTATATATTCCAAATAGTTTTTGTGAAAAAACCAGCAAAAGTTTTTTTCATGATTACAAAAAAAACTAAATAAAAAATAAAAAATCATTAAACGTTCAAGGTCATTTACGTCATTCATTATATCTCGAGAACCAAATATAATCTTTCCATCATTAAGGTGTCAATCAACGCGTATCAACATCTTTATGATGTTTTTATATTTTAAAAAAATCGTTAAAGCGATTTTTTGGATTTATTAATTTTTTTGGAAAAGTAGTGTTTTTTCAAAAAAAAATTCATTTTTAACCAGATTTGCACATCGTTATAGTAAATGTTTATGAAGTTTATAAACTTTTATCAAATTTTGTAGAGAAACCAGCAAAAACTTCTCTCATGATTACAAAAATAAAATAAAAAATAAAAAAATCATTCAGTCACCATGTAAAAAGGGTTCATTCGAATCATTATACCTTAAATCTCTTATTCTAGAGACATTGTTGTAAAGTCGATCAAAGTTTATTAATATTTTCAAAATTTGAGCAGATTTTCAATAGTCTTCACAGCACCATGTTTTAACTTTAATGAAAAAACTGCTTTGAAACCTGTCCCCCCTCCGATTGATCCGCGTGAATAATCAATCAAACCAATGCACCGAAATCCTTACGTAATCAATTGACGCTCGCGTAGATGTTACGATTAATATTAAGCCATTCCAATAACTTTTATGAGGTACATTTTTATTATTTGAATTAGTATTATTTCCATAACTATTATTGTGTTTAATATTTTTAATATCTATGTAGATATTACTGGGAAGTTGACCGTGTGGACCTCATGGGTCGCACCTCACGGCTTGTTAATAATGTAATCTCCCTCTCCAAAAGATTTTTTTCAGTTTTCCATAGTCGTTTTTGCAAGTTCACATCAGCTGCATGTTTGTTATTACTTTGCAATCTCTTACCACGGTCTTTGTCTACTTCATCATAATCACTGTCTTCGAATTCACCAGGTTCGGGTGTCAGATTATGTACGGCTTTGCTGCTGCTAGCGACATCTTCACCAGGATGGCTACAATCTGTTTCCAGTCTACTATCGGAGTACAAAGTTTCTCCAAGTTTTCTTCTTCGACGTATTCCTGTCTTACGTCCGCGTCTCCTTCGCTGGCATATGTTCGCCGGCGACGTATCTCGACATGATCGCCATTTTTCCTGTCGACGTCATTCAAACGTTGTTATAATGTCGACTTAGTCCCTGTCAACTTTAACCCTTATTCCTTCAGTCTCTGCACTAAATCTTTTTTTGTCACTTTTTGTGGCATCATAATCAACGAAGCACAATTTGTTCATAAATGTCTTTAATACCACACAACTTCTCACGAATTCGCACTTAAATGTTTGCGAGTTCGATAACACATAATTTCACAACAATGTCGTTAATGTAAACTGCTGCGCACACACGAAACCATAACTATTTGCAAATATGCACACTGCAGATCTCATAATCAAGCTGTCCATCAAAGAAGATGCGCGCGATCCACAGCCCACACCTGATAATTTTTCCCCTTTTTAAGAAAACACTTTATTATACAAGCCACTTAACTTGACTGTCCTCAGGCACACACACCAACCTTCTGCCTCTTCGACTTCTGCTCGTCTGTCATATTACAGTGGCTTACAATTTGCGCTTAAAGTGGCTTACACTGAAACGTGTAAGTAGACGAAAATTCCGTGTTCTATTGTGAATGTATAGCAGAAACAGGTATTTTAGAAAGATACCAGGCGCCCGGATGGCAGGCACTGTGTTTTATAATATTCTAAAGTGAGATTATTTTAAAAATATTATATTATAATAGTAATTTTTAACGGTGCGAAGACTTAAATAATGCCCAAAAAATTATAATATTTTGAAGTTTTTAATGTGTAAGTGTGTATGATTATGTGTGGGGCTGTTGCTCTCGAACTATCTCAGGTTTTATGACAAAATATTCTAGTGTATACAAAAATAAGTAAATAAATAAAAAAATCGCTGCCGTAACTCTCCAAATTTATATGTTTCAACCCATAAGCTCTCCTCTGAAAGTTTGGCCCAAGAACTTTGAAATAAGCTCAAAACCGTTAATCAAATGAACAGCTTTGACAGCGATTTAAAAAGGGGAAATTTTTCGAGATATGAAAAAATTGTATACCTAATTCCCCTAACCACTGGGGTTAGGGGACACTTTTTTGAACTTCAGCCTTTTCAAATACAGATAACCGTCGGAGCAAATGTGAAATAACTTTTTCAGAAGTTAGCTTGATATGCATTTCATAAGAAACCTTTGAAATATCTGGTTTAATAGCATTCACATAATAGGTATCAAAAATACTTCGAATCTACATAGCGATATCCTTTGAAATATTAAGATTTTTATTCAACTCGTATTCAGAATCTTGTTCTCTCATAATACTTTCAATATCGATATTAAAAATTTCCGGTAAATTAATCTCCTTAGAAGCCGTTGTCTTTAACATATTTTTTTTTCGTAAATTGCGAAATATTTTTATTGTTTATTTAATTCTGCCGAAGCTTTGTTCAAAAATCACGTCCTAAAAGTAAACTGATACCCATTGTATTATTGGCCACAATATATAACTCGACATTATAAAAACGATTTTCACAGATCACAATTATATCGCAACAACCCAAAATCTTAAGCTCACTACTGTTAATTCCAATGAATTTTTTATCGGTTTTGTTAAGACTTTGCAAAGCATAACTTGGTAACATATATTGTTGGAACACACTTATAGGACTACCCGTATCTATTACTTCTTTTGTTTTTGTCTTCAAGTTTAATTCAGTACAATTATTGGACAAATCAAAAACAACATTCGGGGTCAGTCTACATTAGACACTCGAAAAAATAGCTATTTCCCCATTTTTTTTTGAGATAACTGTATAGAAAATTCATCAAAAAGTTGTTTGGTTTTATAAATAAAGTCTTAAAATGGATTAAAAAAAATTTTTCATTCATTTTTATTAACATTTCGGTAAAAAAACACTGTAGTGTAGTGTAACGTCTCGAAAATGGGTTGGTAAGGCAGCTCCATCAGAACTCAACAACGACTTGTCTGAAACAAAAAAATCAAAGTGCTTTAGATTCAGTAAGACGTTGGCTACAGAATGACCTTCAGGTATCAAGTTTTGATGAAACGAAAAAAAATGGCGGATAAAAATATATTTTTTTGGAAAAAAACGTTTTTTTCGCCCACTTTTGCAAAAAAAATATAGTAAAAATTAAAATTTCAAAACCACCGAAGGTCATCTTTGAGCAAACAATGTCTAGAATATGTGGTAAAGATTTCACAACGATCAGTTTATTTGTTTTCGAGATACGAAGGAACTAGATTTTGAAAACGTTGTTTTGAGAAAAACGCGGTTAAAATTTTTTTTAAATGAAAAATTGTGAAATTTTTCCCATGATTCAGACCGATGCTACTCGAGCGCAGTTACAACGAATACTTATGCGAAGCAGCTGTTTCACAAACAATTACAACAGAGGGGATTAACAAGCCAGTTGGCTCGACTGAGCGCGTTATACGCGCAGGTAGACGAAATAAGGTAGTAATGTTCAAGTCAAAAAATATATAGTTAGAATGCCCGGATGTTCTTAAAAATTTTACACAATATTTCTAGATACATATTCTTTTGAATCTTAAAAAAAAAAATTAAAAAATTCAAAGTGACAATGTAGACTGACGCCTTAACAAAATATTCACTATCTACTTTATCAGAGGGCATCAAATTTAAAACTCGTTTGGTAAGACAGTTTTTGACTAAATGAACATCCTTACCACAACGATAACAAGTACCTCTTTTCCTTATGGGGCTAGGGCAGTTATTAATTAGATGTCCTTTCTCATTGAAATTATTGTATAACAGCGAAAATTAATTTTACTTCGAACATTAACTTGTGCATGTGCTACGTTCTCCTTCACCTGATGTCTAACATCATTCTCTCGACGATGATAGGTAGTTTTTGCCCTCGCGGAATAAGTACAAACACAGTCGGTTTGCACGCCTGATAGTTCCGCAAATGTTGCAACAGGTCATCGACCGTACTAAAATTCTGCACCAAAAGAATATTCTCTATAGCTGGATCTCGAATTCCTTTAATAATGTACTTGATGATCGCTTTCTCCGAAAATAATGCTCGACTACCAATGTTAGACATCACAAACACTTAATTTTCATAGCTTACGTCCAATTTTCGTCTTCTGTTAACCATCTGGTAATGAACGTCTGCTTCATCTTCAGTTGAAGGAAACTTTTTGAAAATGCAACGCCAAATTTCGGCAATTTAGCGACACCACTTAATCGCATGAATGCACAATGTAGTAGGATATCCTCGCTCCATCGGTATAAATTTTGTAGTTTCGCTAGTTTTCTTACCCACAGCACAGATGTCAAACTTGATTCTACGCCAGGATCGTATGCTAGAACATTTCAAACATTTCGGATGGATGCAGTACTTTCTCGGGTTTCTCGACTTTTTTCGTTCTTTCGTTTTCCTTCCGAAATAATCGTTTCTCCCTTTTTAACTTCCCAGTATATGGGAAGTTCTTGTAATCGCCTCGAAAATCGAAATTGAAATTTTCAACTTTTCTTTACGTTTTGAGGTCTATAGAGTATATATACAGTGTTTTTAGATAGAAGTATGTATGTGTGTATGTACGTACGTACGTGCGTTCGCGGGCAGTTTTTCTACGAGCATAACTCACGTAAACAGAGTTGTATCGACTTTGTTGAGGTGTCAATTGAAGCGTCTTTGTAATCTTAAGAGCTGATTAGTTTTTGGGAAACTTCGGTCGGGGGTGTTTGCTGTTTTCACCCCTTGAAGGTCAACCATGTTATGCGCTATATCTCACGAACCAAACATGCGATTTTCATCATTAAGTTGTCAATCAACGCGTATTAACAATTTCATGAATCTATTAAATTTTGAAAACAGTCGTTGAAGCGGTTTTTTAATTTTAAAAAAAAAGTGCAAAAAATTAGGTTTTTTTTCAAAAACACAAAATTTTCAACCTGATTTTCAAACCTAAGTAATCAATGTTTATATTATTTATATATTCCAAATAGTTTTTGTGAAAAAACCAGCAAAAGTTTTTTTCATGATTACAAAAAAAAACTAAATAAAAAATAAAAAATCATTAAACGTTCAAGGTCATTTACGTCATTCATTATATCTCGAGAACCAAATATAATCTTTCCATCATTAAGGTGTCAATCAACGCGTATCAACATCTTAATGATGTTTTTATATTTTAAAAAAATCGTTAAAGCGATTTTTTTGATTAATTATTTTTTTTTGGAAAAGTAGTGTTTTTTTTCAAAAACAAATTCATTTTTAACCTGATTTGCACATCGTTATAGTAAATGTTTATGAAGTTTATAAACTTTTATCAAATTTTGTAGAGAAACCAGCAAAAACTTCTCTCATGATTACAAAAAATAAATAAAAAATAAAAAAAACATTCAGTCACCATGTAAAAAGGGTTCATTCGAATCATTATACCTTAAATCTCTTATTCTAAAGACATTGTTGTAAAGTCAATCAACGTTTATTAATATTTTCAAAATTTGAGCAGATTTTCAATAGTCTTCACAGCACCATGTTTTAACTTTAATGAAAAAACTGCTTTGAAACCTGTCCCCCCTCCGATTGAGCCGCGTGAATAATCAATCAAACCAATGCACCGAAATCCTTACGTAATCAATTGACGCTCGCATAGATGTTACGATTAATATTAAGTCATTCCAATAACTTTTATGAGGTACATTTTTATTATTTGAAGTAGTATTATTTCCATAACTATTATTGTGTTTAATATTTTTAATATCTATGTAGATATTACTGGGAAGTTGACCGTGTGGACCTCATGGGTCGCACCTCACGGCTTGTTAATAATGTAATCTCCCTCTCCAAAAGATTTTTTTCAGTTTTCCATAGTCGTTTTTGCAAGTTCACATCAGCTGCATGTTTGTTATTACTTTGCAATCTCTTACCACGGTCTTTGTCTACTTCATCATAATCACCTTCTTCGAATTCACCAGGTTCGGGTGTCAGATTATGTACGGCTTTGCTGCTTCTAGCGACATCTTCACCAGGATGGCTACAATCTGTTTCCAGTCTACTATCGAAGTACAAAGTTTCTCCAAGTTTTCTTCTTCGACGTATTCCTGTCTTACGTCCGCGTCTCCTTCGCTGGCATATGTTCGCCGGCGACGTATCTCGACATGATCGCCATTTTTCCTGTCGACGTCATTCAAACGTTGTTATAATGTCGACTTAGTCCCTGTCAACTTTAACCCTTATTCCTTCAGTCTCTGCACTAAATCTTTTTTTGTCACTTTTTGTGGCATCATAATCAACGAAGCACAATTTGTTCATAAATGTCTTTAATACCACACAACTTCTCACGAATTCGCACTTAAATGTTTGCGAGTTCGATAACACATAATTTCACAACAATGTCGTTAATGTAAACTGCTGCGCACACACGAAACCATAACTATTTGCAAATATGCACACTGCAGATCTCATAATCAAGCTGTCCATCAAAGAAGATGCGCGCGATCCACAGCCCACACCTGATAATTTTTCCCCTTTTTAAGAAAACACTTTATTATACAAGCCACTTAACTTGACTGTCCTCAGGCACACACACCAACCTTCTGCCTCTTCGACTTCTGCTCGTCTGTCATATTACAGTGGCTTACAATTCGCGCTTAAAGTGGCTTACACTGAAACGTGTAAGTAGACGAAAATTCCGTGTTCTATTGTGAATGTATAGCAGAAACCGGTATTTTAGAAAGATGCCAGGCGCCCGGATGGCAGGCACTGTGTTTTGGAATATTCTAAAGTGAGATTATTTTAAAAATATTATATTATAATAGTAATTTTTAACGGTGCAAAGACTTAAATAATGCCCAAAAAAATTATAATATTTTGAAGTTTTTAATGTGTAAGTGTGGGGCTGTTGCTCTCAAACTATCTCAGGTTTTATGACAAAATATTCTAGTGTATATAAAAATAAGTAAATAAATAAAAAAATCGCTGCCGTAACTCTCCAAATTTATATGTTTCAACCCATAAGCTCTCCTCTGAAAGTTTGGCCCAAGAACTTTGAAATAAGCTCAAAACCGTTTATCAAATGGACAGCTTTGACAGCGATTTAAAAAAGGGAAATTTTTCGAGATATGAAAAAATTGTATACCTAATTCCCCTAACCACTGGGGTTAGGGGAATTAGGTCGTCAGCCCTGAGGCTCAAAATTGATATTATATCACATCACACATGTTACTAACTTATCAATTACAGTAAAAGTTTCTTATTCAGGCTTTTCAGTCTTACAGATTCAACTTAATAAAATATTTATGAAAAAAACAAGCATATAAAAACATTTTTCTACAAATGAAAAATAAATTTTTTCAAAAGTATTAACAAATTAAACTAAATAAACATTTAAAATAATTTTGATTCAATTGAAAAAAATGCTGGCAAATAACTATTTTATTATTCAAACTTTAAAAACAATTTTTAAAACATAAGTCATAAAACATGATATGTTTACTTAATGCAGAAATAGATCAAAATTTTTTCATAGAAAAAAACAGAAGCTATTTTGGGTATTCATTTAGGTACTACAACCTTGACAAATTATATTTTCTATATTGTTTCCTGTCAAGCTATTCTTCTTCATGAACAAATGCACTATATTATAATAGTAATTTTTAACGGTGCAAAGACTTAAATAATGCCCAAAAAAATTATAATATTTTGAAGTTTTTAATGTGTAAGTGTGTATGATTATGTGTGAGGCTGTTGCTCTCGAACTATCTCAGGTTTTATGACAAAATATTCTAGTGTATATAAAAATAAGTAAATAAATAAAAAAATCGCTGCCGTAACTCTCCAAATTTATATGTTTCAACCCATAAGCTCTCCTCTGAAAGTTTGGCCCAAGAACTTTGAAATAAGCTCAAAACCGTTTATCAAATGGACAGCTTTGACAGCGATTTAAAAAGGGGAAATTTTTCGAGATATGAAAAAATTGTATACCTAATTCCCCTAACCACTGGGGTTAGGGGAATTAGGTCGTCAGCCCTGAGGCTCAAAATTGATATTATATCACATCACACATGTTACTAACTTATCAATTACAGTAAAAGTTTCTTATTCAGGCTTTTCAGTCTTACAGATTCAACTTAATAAAATATTTATGAAAAAAACAAGCATATAAAAACATTTTTCTACAAATGAAAAATAAATTTTTTCAAAAGTATTAACAAATTAAACTAAATAAACATTTAAAATAATTTTGATTCAATTGAAAAAAATGCTGGCAAATAACTATTTTATTATTCAAACTTTAAAAACAATTTTTAAAACATAAGTCATAAAACATGATATGTTTACTTAATGCAGAAATAGATCAAAATTTTTTCATAGAAAAAAACAGAAGCTATTTTGGGTATTCATTTAGGTACTACAACCTTGACAAATTATATTTTCTATATTGTTTCCTGTCAAGCTATTCTTCTTCATGAACAAATGCACTGACTTATATCTTTAACCCAGTCTTCCAGGCAGGTCATGATTCATCTCTCATAAGAGGCTTTGTCTTCTATTTTTTCAAACTCGTGTGCGCATACCTGAAAAAAATACTTGATTGTTAAGCACTCTATCATGAATAAATCCACAATAAATGCATTTAAATTATAAATTTGCGATTTAAGCGGAAATAAAATCCGTTGAAATTTAATTTAAAAAAAAATTAAAACTTATTTAAAAGGTTAAACGACTTGAGCCTTGTTTATACACGGTGGGCCAAAAATCTATTAACATTTAAAGGGCAGATCGAAACAGCGGCCAATGGGAATTTGGGAATTTAGTGCCATTATGTTGTTCCCTGGAGCACAACGTGCGTTCTGCGTACGTGAAACCTATCGAAACAACGATGCTTCGACTCTAGCGCAACGAAAATATTGCGCTTATTACAACATACGTTTTAAAAATGAAGTCACATCTATTTAACTGATTGGAAAATCGGTGCAGAAGTTCGGGAAGACGGATTCAACAACAAATTTATCACGATCCGGCCGACTTAAAGCATCTATTCCCGTCTATTCGCGAACAAACTGGACTCTCTACTCGAAAGCGGTCTTGTGTCCTAAATTTGTCCAGAACATATTTAAGTCGCATTCTTCCCAAAGACTTACGTTTAAAGCCGTATAAATTTCAAATTGTGCAGGAAATAAAGTATTGAGATTTTGACCACAGGTTGCAGTTTGCTAATGTAATAATAAAGAAGGTCACCAGCTTCACCAATATTATTTTCGACGACGAAGAGGCGCACTTCCACCTAAATGAATATGTAAACAGGCAAAATTCCAGGTACTGGAGTGACACTGAGCCATAGTAGAAGCATCAAAAACCCCTGCATTTACTCAAAGGTAATGTACGGGCAGCTTTGTCAGCAAGAAAAGTTACTGGTCCATACTTTTGTGAAGACCAAAAAGGAAATCTTGTTATAGTGAATACAGTATATTGCAATGCTACAGAACTTTTTTGCTCCAGCGCTACGCGATTTGATTGGTTTTAAAAATGAAGTAGCATACCACACTTCCAACGACTCATTGAATTTAGTTCGCCAAATTTTTAGGAAAAAGATTATATCCAGAAGAGGTGACATTAACTTGCCAGCTCGTATTCCAGACTTATCCCCAATGGAATATTTCGTTCGGGGATACCTTAAGAGTAAAGTTAATAACAACAACCCAGGGTTTCCTGAAGAATTAAAATCAAGTATCCGAAAGGAAATTCAAAGCATTTTACAAAACACTTGTAAGGAAATAATTGAAAATTTCCACTCCAGGTTGCAGCAGTGTAAAAATAATCAAGGGTGACATCTGGATGATATTATTTTTAAGCAATAAATTCCCGTTTTGTGTACTTTTGTAATAAAAAAATAGCTTTTTATCTCCTGTGACTAATTTTTTTTTTCATCGTTTGAAATATAAAAAGACTTTTGGTCCATCCTTTAGTTTAATTATAATACTTTCGAAATTGTTTTTAAAACAAGTTACCTTAACTATAACTAACAAACAATTTTTTCGAGCTTTAACAAATGATGACTAGCTCTGTATTGGTGGCGTTCAGCTGTTTTAACTGTTACGCGATTATGGAAACTTGTAGCTCTTGCTTTATATTTAGTTAATTAAAATTGCAGTAACAAAATTTATACATAATATTTAGTATGAGATGTGTCCACGGCAAAAACCGCAAGACTGTCAAAGATAAACCCTGAGCGAAAAAATCCCAAAAACAACTCATTGTTTGGATAGGCAAATTGTCCACACATAGAAACGAAGCACAACAAGGTCAACTATTGAAATTCATCGATTCATCGACTTTTCAGGGAAAGTAGCGATTTTTTGGTGAGAACAGTCAGGAACCGTCTTGTGAAGGCCAGACTTCATAGTAGGATACGAAGAAGCTCCTGGTAACGTCAAACATGGTTTCAATACCCAGTTTGCAAAGCGACCATGCAAGTCAATCAGTTTCATAAACCATTGCAAAGAGACATGATCCGTCACGACTCCGAATTCCTGGCCATCCACGTCAGCACGCAACTTTTGGATGGGAAGAATAGTAGCGAGGCATTCCTGTTTCGAGACGGTGTGGTTCTTCTGGGTAGGATTGAGCTTATGTGACATATCTACTGGCAGTGATTCATCGCACCAATGACATGTTGGTATGGGTCGCAGTTTTTTGTGAATGGATGCGTGAGGTCTGGATTTTGCTCAATCCGTACAGTGCACAAAGGTAAAGGTAAAGGATTTTAATGCTGCGATTCTGCTGTGACCCCACTTAAATTGTTTATTCGTGTAAATAAGGTCTGTTAGTGGGTTCACTATCTCGGCAAAATATGACGCGAACTTACAATACCAGCCGCACATTGCAAAGAATATTCGTAGCTGTTTGCTGGTTTGCGGCCGCGGGAAGTCAATAATTGCTCCAACTCTCCATGGTTTGTTACCTTCCGTGCCATTGCCAACTATGTGTCCGAGGTAGCGATGTTATGGAACGACAAAATATCGTATTAGCTCCAACCGTTCCAGCTCCACCAGCTTATTAGATTCCCTTAAGCGTTCCAGCTCCAAACGGCTCCAAGTTGAAACTCGGAGCCGTTTGGAGTAATTTTTGTTGTTAGAAACGATGATATTCGTGATGAAGTCTGATTTGTTTAAATGCCCAAAACGCCCTGCTGTTGACAACATAACAAATGAAAGGCAAGTCATCGTTCTGGAGCCATCAGTATCGATTTCGGCTCCAGTATCGGTTTCGGCTACAGTTTCAGTCTATATGAATTTTGGAGAAACAGCTCTGACCGGAGCCAATATGTGGTTCACGTTGGAGCCATTCCAAACCGTTTCGAGTGCGTATAAGGTTCCATGGAACGGCTCCGCTAATTTCGAACGATCCCTAGTCCGAGGTATTTGACTTTTTTCATTAAAAACTTGCTTTTTTCCACATTCAAGATCAGATTGGGTTTGCGAATGGTAGCTTTCTTTGTCATAGAATTGTGTTCGTCAACATATTCAGAGATGATCAGCAGTTCGTTTCTGTAACTCACAAATTGAGAAGTTCTCTACTACCATTCTCAATGTGACGTCATTTTTATGTCATTTCCCACCACAGTGTTTCTGTATGAAACTCTATTACATTTTCTATCATCTATACCCCTGAACTCTACTCACCACATAGTTTGACAACTGAAAATGTTTCCGTAATTTCGAAAATTGAGTTTTCCTTCACTATGAGTTGAGAATATTCTCCATTGCATTCATGTGATTGAGTTTTCTTAAGCGAGTTAAATTTTTCAAATTCAATTGACGTTTAAATCATAGGTGCCTGGCAGTGGAATCGAAAAGAGAAAAAGGAACACCGGTAAGTTACCATTATTGTATTGTTGTGAAAACTTTATTTATATGATCTGACAATAAACTGTAGTTGCAATGATTTTCAGAGAAATGCTTGGAAACATTTGTCTTAGAAATGCTAATGATGCATTAACAACTGCCGTGCTACTATTATACTTTTTCATCAGTTTTTCCTGGATGATATGAGTTACCTCGAGAACTATACGGCACATCATTGTTTTCCTGATAGGGCAAATAAAATCTTGGCCACAATCCCCTAAAAATTAGCCTATGGCATAATAGTGCGATGCAGCACACATTCTTATTGTTTTTGGAACTTAATTTTTCTCCTTCGATTTTTCATGTGCGGACCTAGTTCGTTCAATAAATCCATTGCACCGTTTCAACTGAACCGAAATAGCTAAATAAATCTTGCTTCGGGAATAGTTAAAGGATTTGTAGCATCTCCTCAAGCGCGCCACTGGATCCTCAGCATATTTCTTCGGTCGTTGATATTTCCATATCACAACACGAATACATTCGCCATTATTTGTTTATAATCATAAAATAGGCACTTTGAACGAAAGTAATTTTATCCATTCAGGAAATTTCTCTCAATAACGATCACGAACAGCTAACAACTACAAATTACAGAAAATTGTCAGGCTTCGATATTTCGACTTTCTCGATTTCTGTTTCGTTTTCGACCGTTCCCTCCTACCTGACGCATCTCACCAAAAGTTTCTCGATTCATACATACAGAAACGTTTCAACTCAACTATTAGAGCTCAGGATGGGAAATTGGTGTGACGTCACAGAATAGAGAATGTTCTCAATCGGATGTACAGAGACAAGCGGCAGATGGTCGCACAGTTAAACCAACACCTGGAAGTAGAGGTGTGTTGAAATTACCTTGTCCATGAGTCCTTGCATCGTTTGAAGCATTTGTTTTGACCCTTTGAAATATATCAGGGGTTAGTCTGAAAACCTTACGAAACCCATTCCCAGATACAGATGTTGGCTTAGGAAAATATTGATCACAAACCACAAGTTTTATTTTGAGCGCAAGTGGTGAAGGTATCTATAAATCTGCCTACCGCAAGATGATGTGTACCGTCAGTAGTCTTGAGGCTTGAAATTAATTTATCAACGCAGTGTCGGTTGCGTTGAAAAAATCTCTTCGCGAAACTTGCTGTGAGACAGCTATTCTAACTTTCACCAAATAAGGTGACGTAGGCATGTGGTTGAAGGTTATTTGTGCGCCGATTGACATTATTGGTCGCGAAATAACGTATTTTTATGCGCAGGAACTTCTTACAGAAGCGCCTCATTTTAAAAACTGACTTCTGAATGTACTCCCGTGCACAAATTTTTTCATTTGTGTTGATAAGTACCTGCTTTACCAGTAATCGGCTGCGTTTTGCTTCAAACTTGTCAAAGAAGTAGCCTGTTTCTTTAAATTTCAAAAAAAAAAGGTATTTCAAAAAGAGGATAAATCTGATGGACCTTTATCAACAGATGACGTCTGCATATAAGAAGGTGTTATGGATGGCTCGGATGGCAAAATCGTAGAAAGGTCTATTGTTTCTTTGAAAATTAGATGTCACGACCTAAAAATGTCTTTCATGTGGGCAGAAAATTCATCTTCGAGAACCCAGACCTACCTTAAGGCAAAAATGCTGCATCCGACTGCAAATCACTTCTCTTATTTCTAATTCAGACCAACTATCGTCACATTCCTCCCTTTTTCATCAGGGCTGGCAAGCACGTGCCATCCCACTTATTCTGCACCCGTAAGTACCTCTGTGATGTAGCGAAACCTATCGCACAGCACGATTTCGAGCACCCGCTAGCTTGCCTCGAGGCTAATGACCGCGGACAAAGAATCAAGATTGGTTACAGATTGCGGGAACTGGCAAAACTGGTTCTGGTTGCTGGAATAAATACCGACTGCGTCCTGGGTCCACATCTCTTTTCTTTCCTCGAGCTACGATCGAAGAATAATCATCGAGGGACGCAGCGAAGCATACGTATAACCAAAAGCAACGCACTGCAGAGTAGGTGACCGATCATTGTCGAGCGACGCATCGAAGTGAACGTATAATCCGAAGCAGCGTATCTCCGTGGAGGCGGACAGAGCAGATAAGTAGGCAATCCTAGGATAAGTGTAGTATGTAATCTTCCGTTGTAACTTAGATTTCTGTAACAGTGAATGGTGACGAGAGACGCGTTAACAATTTATATATGGAGTGGAACCAATACGAGTGGTTTTTTGGCATTTGTGATAAATGTGAGTAAAGTGTTTTGTTTAACAGTGTGAGGTGAAATTTCATCCAACGGCTCCAAGAGTCCTATTAAGGTAGAAGAGTGGTGCCTACGACCCGTCTTCAACGCGCTAGTTGGCACCCAAATGTTTCAGACAATCCTAAGAAACAGGTTGGGACGTTTTCCTTTAGATACGGTGGCATTTTGGTGCCTACCGTGGGGCCGCGTAATAAAACAAGTTTGTCGCACCAGGCCGTTTTTCGGCCTTTAAGTAATCGGAGTGGTGTGTTTGAAGTGAGTTAGTGCTTCAATTATGAAAAAGAGTGCGTACGTGTATAATCAGCAGCCGGAGAAGTTTTTGGAGCTCGCAGTATCTTCACTTGAAAAGTGTGGGAATCATTTCTAGTGTTCCAAGTGACGTATTTGTACAATGGAGCTAATGAAGTAATATTGTGTTAACTACAAAGCGTTCGTGACTAATCAGTGGAAAGAAAGGATGTCAGTGAGCGCCGTAAGAGTGGCTTCGTCGTGATCCTCGATCATGATCGCTGCGATAGTGCCATTGCTTTAGTATTGTATTTGTAATCTAGTCAAGATGGGTTTAGGAGTTGAGTGTGTGTTTTTAATTACCGTAGAATATTGAAAGTTGTAAGTGGGCAATTCTTTGCGTTAAAAAAATAGCAAAAATCAGTTAGCCTAGGACAGAGGTCGTCAAAGTGCGGCTCTTTGAACTCTTGAATTTGGCTCTGGCAAAAATGTCCTATGGGCTTGCCCTGCCTCTAATATGTGGACGAAAAAGCCGGTCAATTAATATCAGCACCCCTGACTGATGTCGATTATTATATATTAATCGAAACAGTATACAATATAGCATTTATTTTATTATTTGCAATAATAATTTATTATAAAAAAATGTACTATTTCAAGAAAAATATATCTTTTTAATATTAAATAATTCTTACGCATTATTATAAATGAAATGTTAACACAAACAATATGTATATTGTTGAAAATCTATTTTTATATAAGTTTATTTGAAAATGGTTGTAAATTTTAACAAAAAAACAAAAAAGGGAAACAACGACACCCGGTGGCTTTCACACGGCTTTTTCGTCCACGACCGGATAATTTTAGTTGCCCGGCCCACTGATATTAATTTAGCGAGAATAGCAGTTTTTCTATTCCGTGAGACGGTCGACGGCGACTGGTGTACGGTCGGGTGAAAACTTCGGGGTACGGGACGCGGGGTTGACTCGCGCATTTCTACAAGTCTGGGCAAGGTTGGCCAGCACGCAATGCCAGAAGTTGTCGACCAAGTCGCATTGCGAACACTCTTGTCACCAGTGTTCGAAGCTTATATTATATACAAGTCGCGTGCGTATTACAAAGATTCCTTCTTCAAAGTTGTTATATATATGCATCCAGCTGCACTTTGTACAGGTATTTTTGTCATCAATTTTAAAATAATAATTTTATTATTGTTGGGTTTTGATAAATTATAATTAAGAACATTTTTAAAGGTGCCATATTTAACATGGCTACCAAAAAGAAACTAAATGGCCTTCCGACATGTCTTATTTGTAATGAAAAATTCGCGCATAACAAGAAGTCAAATTTGGAGAGACACTTTATAACTAAACACGCGTCATTTAGCACTAAATATCCTTTCGCAAGGAAGAAAGCTGTAATTACTTACACCTTGAACGTCAAATAATAACAATTTTTTATTCGAGCTCACCACGCTAATTTATACAAATCAAAAACTGCACAGCGTATGCAATGTAGGCGTCAGCAGGTTTGACACAATTTACTGCTATAAGAGATAACAGCGTGAGCTAAGCATTGTGAACAATAGAAAGAGTATCCAATTTGAAAGGTAAGCAATTTGAGAGGTAAACAATCTAAAATCATAGAGCAGGATCAGCAAGTCAGAAAATTACGTTAGATTTATGCTTATTTAAAGTAAACAATTAATGATCTCAATTGGGTTAACTCTCCGCAAATTAATTACACTATTTCTTAAATTAGATCAATTCTTAACAAGAGCAGTTGAGGAACTTCAGAAGAGTCAAGAGACATCAACTTTTGTATTAATAACTGGATGCAATCTTCTAACAATATTAAAATGGCAATTTCTGTTATTAATCAGGAGATTGCTAATAGAGGGAAACCGTACACGGACGGCGAATACATGAAAATTTGTTTTATAAATGCTTCCGAGGAGCTATTTCGGGATTTCAAAAAAAAAGCAGATATTCTAAAAAAAATTAAAGACCTACCATTGTCTGCCAAAACGATAAAAGAGAGAACAATTAAAATGTCTTCGAACATAACCGTCCAGCAAATCGAAGATCTGAAAATGGTTTCGGCTTTATCAATAGCAGTAGCCGAGTCTTGTGACATAAATGATACAGCGCAGGTTTCGCTTTTCGTAAGATTTGTTACTCATACTGTTCCTCAAGAAGAGCTTTTAGGATTATTACCACTTAAAGGTCAGACGCGTGGAGAGGATATCGCCAAAGCTGTAATTGAATGTATGGATAAACATCTTATTTCTCTCGACAAAAATGGTGTCGGTTTCAACAGACGGGGCTAAAAGCATGACTGGCGTAAGAAAAGGATTTGTTGCTACTTTAAAAGAAAAAAATTGATCACGAGATACTTGCATACATTGCATCATTCATCAAGAAACGCTGTGTGTTCAAACATTCCCAGATGAAATGGGTGAAGTTATAGAATTAGTGATTACGATTATCAACTCCATTTTAGCTAAAGCTCTTGATCATCGCCAATTCAAAGATTTTTAGTTGAAATGGAAAGTGAGTAAGCTGACCTTTTGCTTTTGTTTTAAAACGTTTCGCGTCCCTTTTACCAGAAATAAAAGCATTTCTCTTTGAGAAAGCTGTTCACTATCCAGAAATAACAGACGATAAGTGGATCCAAAACTTTTATTTCATGCTAGACGTTACTTCTCATGTAAATCAGCTAAATCATAAACTTCAAGGAAATGGGACACAATTTTTTCGATGTTGGAAGAAGTCATTTCATTCGAAAATAAATTATTTCGTTTTGCACAAGATTTTGGAAGAGAAACATTATTTCAATTTCCGAGCCTGAGGAAGCATCGCCAAGAAAATAACTCCTCTATTGACAAATACTATTTTTGAACAACCATTTTAAATATGAAGGAAGCGTTTTTCAACAGGTTTTAAGATTTTAAAATCAGCAAAGCGACCTTAGCATTCGTCAAAAACCCTCTTATTGCTACGACAATAGATTTAGAAATTTCTCCTTTTGGCGTCGACATTGGTAACTTTGAAATACAATTACTGGATTTGAAAAACAAGGATATATGGAGCTTCAAATTCGAACAACTTTGTGTTGATTTGGAAATATTGGAGAAAAAAATGTGAACTAAGTTCTCAACACAAGTTCTCTGCTTTAAAAAACCTGGAGAAAGAAGACATGATCATTTTCAACGCCTGGAATAGTATGCCGAATGCTTACGATCAGCTAAAAAACTCGCGTTTGCTGTTCTTTCCCTTTTCGGCTCAACGTATCTATGCGAACAATCTTTTTCAAGTATGGATCTTATTAAAAACAAACTAAGAAGTCGTCTCATAGATGAGAACCTGCAAATGTGCCTAAAATTAAAAACAACAACCTACAAACCGGACTTGAGCAAACTTTCAAAGGAGATGCAAGAACATTCTTCGCATTAAGTAGTGTTTGTATGGATGCTTTACTAGATATCAAATTATTTTTTTATCAATGAATAAAATCCTTATTAAATATGAAATCAAGTTTTATTCAATGTACCCATCATTTAATGAATCTCTAAAATTATGATAAACGTTCTCAATTTTTTTAAAATGATTTAATTTGCATATTTGGCTCTTTGGCTAATAAATTTGCCGAGCACTGGCCTAGGAGATGTGCATTCGTGCCCAGCCAAGTGGAAACACGGACGAAATACGCAGTAATCTTCCAATGGAAATGTGGATGGATCCAGCGGTGGATGCATCGATGTTGTTAGCCAAAAACAAGCGTTACAAACCAAAGGAGGACTTGGACGAGATAAGGGCAAAACTTTCCGAAATGCGATCTCTCGTCACGAAATTTGACGATGAGTTAAAAGTGGGGATTTCTTCAGAATCAGAACGAAGATAGAGTTCAGATTGAAACGGTTGGCCTGCAAACTCTCGGTGAATTGATGATGGCAATGGAGAATGTACCGGTTGAAGACGAAAAACAACGGGAAAAAGAAAAAGCGTACTTGATTTTTCCCAGGAAGGCACCGGCTATATCGCCGTAAGCCTTCGACCCACCTAGACCAATGTTTTCTGCACCTCGAAAAGACCTGAGAATTCACAAGACGTGTCTTAGTGGGAATTAAAGCTTCCAACTGACACCCCCGGGCCCCGTTCTTGAAACGCGTGGAGGAGCTACGGGTGGGAAAATAGGTTACAAAAACCCAGTTATTCCGACTTGCTACCAAATTGTTCAAAGACGAATTGCTAATATGGTATCGTTCGGTAAAAGTGCGCGTTAAAACTTGGGAAGAGCTTTTTCGACAGTTGGAAGGAGAGGCTGAAAAAGTTGGAGGATATCGGAGTGGACTTATTGCCAGTGAAACGCAGCGTGGTGAAAATGGCTAGTAACTAGCAGTGCAAATTCAAAAGAAAAGGATGGGCTTTTTCGGCTTCAGTGAAGGATAAAATGGATAAAGCCTGGCGATACCGTCATTTTTGCATACTATTATTTAGGGGTTGCATTTCTGTAAGCATTTTGGAGTGGTGATCAATCAACACGAGTGCTGAGATTTTTTCTACGTTACATCTTGTACCACACCAGATCACATGTGAGACCGATCAGTTCTATCGTGGATCGTGTTCGAATTTCAATCGGACATTCCATGCATAGGCAGATGCCTCCGATGTGGGCCTCGGAGTGGTCTTGAGTCGGACTTTCGAAGTAAAAGAAAAAGAAATTTACTATCTTAGCGGAGCACTGACTAAGGTGGAAATAAAAAAGTTGACATTTGAAAGGAATGTTTAGTGGTGCTTTAGGCAGTTTAAAAGCTCAAACGAAACATTTGTATGTCTGATTAAATGATTTCAATGATCCAACAGGGTGTTTGCCCCGTTGGGCGGTACGCCTGCAACAATATGATTTTGCCATTGTACATAAAAATGAGAAAAACCACTTGGGACCAGATTCCTTATCAAAGTGAGCCCTGATCGCAGAATTTGGAACTATCCGGAAAGACGTGAAGACTAACAAAACGATCAATCAGTATGCAGACAGGTGCGTTCACGACGATGTGCTGTGGAACCACATATCAGAACACTATCCTGACGTCAAAAGAGGCGACAGCTGGAAAAAGGATTCCGAAGGGTGAGAGAGGAGGTGTATTACATCGCTGCCATGATGACTCCAAAGTAGGGCATGTGGTTGTGAAGCAAACGCTGGGTAACGTGGCCCACCTTTACTACTAGCCAAAGATGGCAACCGATGCTAGAAACTGCGTGGAAATCGCATGGTTGTCAGGCTATTAAAGGGGAAAGGAGGCCTCCAATAGCTCCAATGTTTACCCAATGTGAATAAGCTAGGCTACCATGGTAAAGGGTGTGTAAGTAGTAAGGTAGGCACAAGGACTTTCAAATAGCATTACGCGAGTAAACAACAGGGATATTCTAGTGACGCAAAACGCCGTCGCTGGTTTGTATGGGAAACTGTTTTAAAGTGCCATGAAAAATCGGTGGCTTGACTGGAAAACTGGCTCCAGGTGCCGTAAAAACAGCGGCTTGCCACGGTGGGAAGAGATCAGATTATATGTTTTGAGCGAGAAGGCCTACTTTGACGTCAGATTTCGTGAGCGCTAATTGCTCCAACGTCGTAATTTTCGGGCGGAACCTGTTACCACTCCTGTGTTGAGGTCGGCACCGTCGCGATGAGTGCAAGTGAGTTGACTGTATGAATCATGCACGTGTTTACGTCGAGCATGTGTATTTTGGGGACTTTATTTGAGAACGAAATCGTGCAAATTGAGAGACAGCCGGGTGCATTACCTAGATGCAATGTTTACTTTCACTTTTTTTGCGTTTTGCCTTGCAGTCAAGAAGCGTTTGTTTGTTTGTTTTGCGTGAAAATAGTTATCGTGCTGGGGTCACCGGTAAAAACGGTCTTCAGGTTTGTTTGGTCAATTATGATATCACATCAGCTTTGCATATAATTGTGTTTTTGCCAGCTAATGGAAGTTGATATTTTATAATTTTTCTTCTTTCCTCGGTGAAGTGAATGATCATATTTAATCTCTTTATATTTTTCGATCCTTGCACAATAAGTATATAATATAGTAAAGTGTTATATACATATATTTTTGCTTAACTTAGTACAATAAGTATATATAGTATATAGTAGTATATACTTTTTTTTTGCTTAACTAGCTTAATTTGTTTAAAACCATAAGGGTTAGATAAAAAAATCTTTTACAATCCTTTTATCATACGTAAATTGGAATTTTTTTTCTCAGGTGCAGAAATAATGACCCGTGGTCGTTTTCTTTTAATATTTTTTTCATTCACTACCTGGATTGTTTCGTAACCATCATCGCCAATTACCATTGATTTGAGTCGTTTAAAATTAATTAGTTGGGAGTTCTTGAAGTTAATAGTAATCTTTTTACATGTGGTGATATATTGGGGCTTTTTAACAGTTTCTAATTTAAGGCTATAGCTTTTAGGGCCTGTACTAACAAATTCAGAAATGAACGCATTAGGCCCATAGCCTTCAATTTCGTTGGTTAAGTCTCCCAAAAAGTCTGAGATTAGAAAAGTCATCTGACTTGCCTTTTTGTCAACAAAGATCAAACTATCGGTATCGCAATATAGTAATTGGATCCCGACCGTTTCCAGTGCCTCGAAAAGTTTCATTCTTGCAAACGCTGTTGTGTATGCGGCTTTGGGTAAATTTACATGTGGTAGCATGTTCGAATTTTTCCCTTATATTCTTCCACGTAATCCACACTGTCTCCTCGTTAGCGGCGTATGAAGAGCAGATCTCAATGCCAGGCGAGTTAATAAACTCACAAAATTCCTTATATTCGTGAAGCACCTTCGTATATGTCCGATCCTCCCGTTGACCAAATTTATCCCAAATAAAATTTAAGCAAATCTTTGCAGTGTTACGTCTACCAGAATTTTTTCAATATTGTTTTTATCTAAAATAATATCTTCTTTCATCTGGTAAGCTTTCAGAAATACATCCTTGTCAGGCTCGGTCAATAATTTACTACTCCAACCGCTAGCCTCTTGTTTAATTTTCAGGATAGTATTGACATATTCAGTGAACAACCCTCCATTTTTGAAATCGGATCGTACTTAGTGTAATCATATTTCCAAACTTTAAAACCCAGTTTGACTTTGTATCCTTTCTTAACAGCTAGCGCCACTTCTGGAATAACCCACGTACCGGTAAAGACTTTCTCTTCTTCGTTATGCTCACATTCCGCAAAGTTACTAACAACAGCACACTTTTTACAAAGTGCGAAAAGCAGCTTCTTATTACTTTTGAAAGGTAAAGGTGGAATGTGCAAACCGGACGGTGGAATAATTGACCATTTGAACATTATATCTGACAGAGAGGGTATGTTAACGTTGCGAAAAATTTCAGGATGCCCTATCGGGTAGGGAGAATATTTATTAATATAGGGCGATAGACTTGTGAAATCTAAATAGCGTATAATTTCTTCTTCATTAGCCTTATGATACAGACGAAATACTTCAGTTCGACCTCCAAAAATTGCATCACGCCGATTAAGTGGTAGGGAAATGTTTAAAAAATTTCATCCAGTATTTTATCTTATCTCTTATGCTCCCTTAGAAATTTCCTAAACTTACACTCCCAAGTATATTCGAACTTATAACCAAACTGTTTAATTGCCTCAATTTTTCTACGTGTGCCTTCATTTCTTTGACTTAAAGTTTCTACTTGAAAACACTCGTCACAACCGTGGTAAAAGCAACCGAAATATTCGTACACTGTGTTGGTTTTAACAATAAACCCATCGACTGGAAACGCTCCTTTTCCAACCTTATTTCACCAGTATTTACTGAAGAGGTGATTTCTCCATGCGCCTCCATATTTTTCCACACAAGCCATTGACACCCTATTCTAGACTGATTTCCAGAATTATTATAACCGTTCTTTGGTATTATACCTAGTATGTCTTTTTTAAGCAAGTTATTCCTGAAAATAAGCATACAGGCCGAGGCAATAGTCAGACTTTCTATAAACGGGTTAACCCTACTTATATTTAAAAATTCTTGCATGAATTGAGGACAGCGAGTCGTAAAATATCGACGTCATTAATGCAATATTTCAACATTTCTTTTTTATTGTCAAAAACCACTTTACGGGCATTATCATACAATTTTAAAAATTCTTCTCTTTCATCTGTCTTCATTGTAATACAGCCGTTTCATGTCTGAATCTTGGTAGCAGTTATTGCATATTTGTTGTGCAACTATCATATTAACAACATGTAAAAAGGATGTGGAACTGCCTGCAAAAGGGGTATTCAGGGTGCTTTCACAATCGAAAAAAATTAATAAGAATTTTGACTTTTTCTCACCACTGTACGATTTAATGTAACACTTGTGATTCTTGGAAACAATTTCGCAACAAATATGACAGTAGAATTCATTGCATGTATGATTTGTTTCCCGTTTTTTGTAGGAAACAATAAATTTGGAGCAGTGTTTGCATATTCTGAATGTTTCGCATACACTTTTATCATCGATTTTGCTTTGTAAATGATTGAGAAAACACATGTCTCCTCTAAAGTTACGATTGCAATCATCGCATTTTTTGATTTTACCAACAAATTGACATGGTGGATATGAGTTACAGTATGAACACTCCATCGAACACTTATGTATTTTGTAATCTGTAATTTTATCACAAAAAGAACAGACATACACTTTATCAAAAAAAAAACAGTTACTGAAGTAATCACGTAAGCATGTTTCAAAAGTTTCGAGTAACTAAGAAAAAAATTTTCACGAAAGGCTTACCAGTTTTAAGTTTAAAAAAACCGAGTTTGAATTTTCGAGATTATCAAAGACTATAATTTAATTTAATTTTTAAAAAAATTCTGATATTTGTAAAGGTCTTGTAAAATACATCCATCATCCCCGACAACCACCTTTGCGTCTTTACACAGTTTTTTTGCAGTTTTATCTAATGAGTCAAAATCTTTTTTCTGCTTGTAGGTGTTAAAATTCGAGGCGCACATTTCAATCGCATAACATACATATACTTCGGGGGAGACAATTCACATCATATATTGTTTCCCACATCAAGTACAGACCTATTTAGGCTTAAAAACTCACTCTCCACCATAGAACTAGGTTTTGTTCTCCCCCGGCAAGGGGAAAGTTGATAATATCGGCCTTTAATTTCATAATATTATCGGCAAGAAAAGTGGTATTAGACTGATTGACATTTAAAATCAATCCAACTATGTATTCACTACTAAGCTCGCCAATTGGTCTAAAACTACTCCAAATTGGCTTTACTTCTGGAGAGTTGCTCTCTTTTGGAAAATTCATAAGAATATCTTTTACTACATCACCAAACACTTTCTCTAAACCGCTAAAGGGATCTTCTGAGACTCTAGAAAGTTCTTTTAAACGAAAGGTTATCCTGACCTTGCTCCCTTTTGGGAAATTCGTAAGAATATCTTTTACTACATCACCAAACACTTTATCTAAACCGCTAAAAGGATCTTCTGAGACTCCAGAAAGGTCTTTTAAACGAAAGGTTATCTTGACTCCGTCAATATTAAATTTTTTATAAAATTTTGTCTCTTTGGATATCAGTTCATAACTGGTATCCAAACCATGACCGAGCTGATTTCTGTCATTAAATCTGCTTTCAACGTTTGGACAATTATTTAGATCTATTTTTTCATTGGAACCTACGGAATTATCAACATCACTAAAACAACTATTACTACTACTATTATTACAAACACTGACGAAATCAAACATTTCCCTCAGTACACTATTTGAAAACGGTACATTAAACTTGATTGAAAATTTAATTAAAAGTTCCAGAAGAGCATATTTCTGTTCTGTTGTGAATTTTACAGCTTCAGTTTTCATTTTCTTTATGGAGTTGTTTAAGCTGAATATGAAAAATTCCTCTCCCAATGCTGAAGTGCTATCCAAGTACTTTATTAACATAGTGTACATTTTTTATCCTAGCCAAGAATTTATTTTTTTTAACCACTTTTCAAGAAACGGCAAGGCTTAAAACTTACGCTCCCTCAAACATCACTAGCGGGGAGCACCTTTACCTTTTTTAACTTCCCAGTATATGGGAAGTTCTTGTAATCGCCTTGAAAATCGAAATTGAAATTTTCAACATTTCTTCACGTTTTTAAGTCTAAAGAGTATTTATAAAGTGTTTTTAGAAAAGGAGATATATATATATATATATATGTGTGTGTACGTACGTACGTACGTACGTTTGTACGCTCAAGGACAGTTTTTTCTACGAGCATAACTCACGTAAACAAAGTCGTATCGACGTTCTTAAGGTGTCAATCGAAGCGTCTTTGCAATTTCAAGCGCTGATTAGCTTTTGGGAAACTTCGGTCAGAGGGGTTTGTTGTTTTCGCCCTTTGAAGGTCATTTCTGTCATGCGTCATATCTCGCGAATCAAACGTACGATTTACTTGAAAAAGCTGTCAATCGACGCGTATTGACGTTTATGTGATTTTTTTTGTCAAGTTTTTAAAAAATTACTTCGAGCCGCTTTTATTTTTAAAAAAATACCAAAAATTACGCTTTTTTCCAAAAACAATAAATTTTCAACCTTATTTTCAAGTAGAAGTAATCATTTTTTATATAATTCATATACTCCAAACAGTTCTTATAAAAATGTCATTCATCAAATTCAAAATAAAAATCATTAACAGTCATCATGATCTTCAAGGTCATATGTGTCATGCACATCATCACATTTTTTCTCATGATTACAAAAAAATTAAATAAAAATTATAAAATCATTAACAGTCATCATCATCTTCAAGGTCATGTTTGTCGTGCGTTATATCTCGCGAACCAAACATACGATTTGCCTAAACTGTTAAAAAACAACAACGATAACTTCCTTTGAAGTGGATATTTTGAACACTGAGGAAGGTAGCAAGTAGCTACAGAAACATATGTTTGTATATAAAATAAAAATATCCACTTCAAAGGAAGTTATCGTTGTTGTTTCTTAACAGTTTTATTAAAATAAAGTGGAAAATAGACCGAGACGTATAACTTTTTGATTATACGATTTGCATTGCAAGTTTTGGAAAAAATCGTTGGAGCCATTTTTTAATTTAAGGAAGAAAGTGCAAAAATAGGTTTTTTTTCCTAAACAATAATTTTTTAACTTAATTTATGGAACACAGTAATCAATTTTTATAAAGTTTATAAACTCGAAGCATTGCTTGTAAAAAACATTAAATAAAAAAATCATTAACATTCGTCATGATCTTCAAGGTCATTTCTGTCATTCACTATATCTCACGAACTAGATACAATATTTGCATCATTAAGGTGTCAATCGACGTGTTTTAACATCTTTGTGATTGGTTTAGCATTTCAAAAACTCGTTTCAGCTGTTTTTTACAATTTAATAGAAGAAAATTCGAAAAAATAGGGTTTTTTCATAAAAAATATTTTTTTTAACCTGATTTGCGCAACTACGTAATGAATGTTTATAAAATGTATACATGTTCATCAGTTTTTGAAGAGAAACCAGCAAATTTTTTTTCCATGATTATGAAAAAAATAAAAATAAAAGTAAAAAATCATTCAAAGTTACCATGTAAAGAATGATATTACTTTACATCTTTTATTCTAAATAAATTGTTGTAAGTTCAATCAAAGTTTTAAAATATTTGCCTAATTTGAGCAGATTTTGAATAGTTTTTACAGTCTTTCAATAAAAAAAACTGCTTAAATTTTGAAAACCAGCAAAATTTCAATCAAATTTGCATTGAGGTAATCAATGAATGGTAAAATGTTTTAAAGTCAATACTTTGCAAGATCATATGCTTTGAAAAGCTTTCATCGAATAAAAATTGTAGTTTTTAGTAGATTCATTCTTTAGTAATCGTAAGATTTCAAGTACTCCCTCCATCATCATTTGTAAAACATTTTACTTCTTACATGCAATTGAACCTATTTTGGACTGCATATTGAAAATTTATCAAAAGAATGTATAAACTAATTATCAATCTCATTGATGAAAAATCGTGAAAAAATATAACTTCAGTTATAATGCTGAACTCATGGCAATTTTGTAATGCATTTTTTCAAAATGGTCATCATGCGTCAAAATCTCTTCAATGAGAGTAATAACAAAAACTGCATTCATTTTTGCTAGCGCTCTTTTGTGCTTCAAGCATCGATGTGAAAATAACAAATAACGTAGAAAAGGTCCCCACCGATTGATTGATCAAATCAATCTACTCGCATCCACCAAAAGCCTTACGTAATCAATGGATTTTCCCGTAGATGATTTGATAAATATTAACTCATTCCTGTTACTGGTTAGAATACCTCTCATTATTATTATTTAAAAAATAATTATTTTTTAAATAATAATTGTGTTTAATATTTTAAATGTTTGTCTAGATATTACTGGAAAGTTGACCATGTGGACCTCATGGGTCACACTTCACGGTTTGTTATTTTTATTTTTTGTGTCTTGGACCTCACTTTAGAAGCCAGTCTCTTTATTAAATCTAAAGAAGTGGGAAAATTTTCTTCCTGTAGGTGTTATTGAGGTGGTCTCGTTGTTCGATGGTTTAACGCCTTCTTTTATGGATGTTGAGGATGTAATATCTTCCCCCTGTAGGTGCTGTCGGGCAGGCTACGTTGTGCGATCGAGGAGGCCCCTTTGACCAACGATGTAGAGTCTTTAATGAGCGTTGCCGAAGAGGTTCCGTTGACCAACGATGTGGATTCTTTAATGGGCGTTGCCGAAGAGGTCCCGTTGACCAACGAAGTGGAGTCTTCCTTGACATAAAAATATATAATAGGATACTAGGATATCATATGAAGAGATACCTACCCATTTGGTTTTGTATAAATAATTGTCTTTACTTCCAAGAGGATCTGTTCAATCCAAGTATTTACCGAAAATGTTAGCTTAAGTTTTGCCTGCCTTCTTTTTATATATGATTTTTGCGGAACCCTTTCCTAAAGCACGAATAAGAAAAATACGTTGTGTTACTGGCGCATATTTTATGAAGATAATTGACGACGATAATCATAACATTGTTAAGTAAGAAGAGCGATAATCATAGTCAACAAAGAGATTGGGCAATATCATTATATCAACAATCGAAAAGCGTAATAAATTAATGATATATAGACGATCAGCAGCTGCCGATGGGTGGGTTACGAAAAGAAATCCATTATTTAAAGGCAACTAATAAGTTTAAGTTTATCATTGGTTAGAACCTCCTAGTTTAGTCAACAACATTGTTTTCTAGCTTTGTGCTTTTTGGTTAGCAACTTACTAACACTATTGATGCACATTAATGGGAGTTCTTAGCTTCCAGGTTATGCTGGTTCATCGTTAATTTAATGGAAAGTGTGGTTTCGGCGTGTCGGATGGCATCCTCATCAGGTGCTGTCATAAGCAATCCGTCACGAAACAGCACTACCACGTCAATGGGTTCGTATATAGCTACGTTGCTAAGTTTAAGTTTATCATTGGTTAGAACCTCCTAGTCTAGTCAACAACGTAGCTATATACGAACCCATTGACGTTCGTTATAATTCGCAGATGTAAATTATAAAAAAAATGGTTGAAATATAACGAAACTTATTCTACCAACAAGCTAACCGTGGTAGTGCTGTTTCGTGACGGATGGCTTATGACAGCACCTGATGAGGATGCCATCCGACACGCCGAAGTATACTAACATTGGTGTGATTCTACCAAATTCTGATTCCATACGCAGTTTTAAATTGTTTAAATAGCTGCGAAAAATTTGAATTTCTTAAAACAACCAGTTTTTAGTATTATTTTCACCTTTGGCAAACAATACCCTATAAAAGCTGACGCTTGAAAGAGTTTTCATCAAATTTATGGTAATAGTTTTTTAATAGTTCCAAAAAAAAGTTACAATGAATACAGCAAACAATGCATAATCACAATAAATAACGGGTTGATATGAATAATATTAACCCTTTAGATCACTGTGTACCATGACTGTAACATGCCAAATAATTCCTTACAAATTCCAAAATTTACATTTTATGCCATTTTAAGTCACTGTAACATGGCGGTAACACACATCTCTATTTGTATTAAAATTTGTGCGAAATTCACTTTGCGCCACTTTGTGGCATTTGTTCGTGAGTGAAGTTGATAAAATACGAAATAATATAAAAAATACGACACAAAATTTATATCAGTGTTATAAATATATTAGGTAAGAATATAGTGTAGGCTATTTATTATTAGGAATGCATAATATTTGATAATTTATTAATTTTTATCGAATAACTGTTTGTAACATTTATGTTACATGATCTGATAATGTTCCTTGGGAGCAATACATTGGCCTTTATTTGGTTTTTTTTATTAGGATAGCTTACCGAAAACTAGAAAAGAAAAAAGATGCAGCAAATCTTTTAAAATTATGAGTCTAGTGAGGATGATTTTGATAATGATGACGACAGCGTTGCGGATCCTGATTTTTTTTGCCGATTTGGGGTTCCCATTGGAAGATGAATCTGGTGATAAAATTTCGGCAGCACATTTGCGCAATTTACAAAACTGTTGCTACGCTACCGGAAAGAATGTCTGTGGTATATACGAGAACCTACCGCAAAAGAGCCCGTTAAAAAATCATCTGTGTTACGGCTAAGGCACTTTAATATTGTCGGATTAGTTTTCATACAACTCATCATGATGGGATTATGGGAACACTATTATGATCTTTGCTACGTCCACACCACAAATTGTACGCTCTAAAAATTATAACTCTGTGAAACAATTATAACCGCATATTTTACAATAGTTAATGTCACCCCAAAGCTGTAAAAGATGATTTTTTTCAATAACAAAAATGTTTAACCACTATTGTCCGTCTTTTATTTCAAAATCATTCACTTCACCTTCACCGAGTAAAGAAGAAAACTTATAAAATATCAACTTCCATTAGCTGGCGAAAACACAATTATATGCAAAGGTGATGTGATAGCATAATTGACCAAACAAACCTGAAGACCGTTTTTGCCGGCGATCCCAGCACGATAACTATCTTCACGCAAAAGAAACAAACAAACGATTCTTGACTGCAAAGAAAAACGCAAAAAAAAAGTGAAAGTAAACATTGCATCTAGGTAATGCACCCGGCCATCTCTCAATTTGCACGATTTCGTTCTCAAATAAAGTCGCCAAAATACACATGCTCGACGTAAACACGCGCATGATTCATACAGTCAACTCACTCGCACTCATCGCGACGGTGCCGACCTCAACACAGGAGTGGTAACAGGTTCCGCCCGAAAATTACGACGTTGTAGCAATTAGCGCTCACGAAATCTGACGTCAAAGTAGGCCTTCTCGCTCAAAACATATAATCTGATCTCTTCCCACCGTGGCAAGCCGCTGTTTTTACGGCACCTGGAGCCAGTTTTCCAGTCAAGCCACCGATTTTTCATGGCACTTTAAAACAGTTTCCCATACAAACCAGCGACGGCGTTTTGCGGCAATAGAATATACCTGTTTATTTATTTATTTATTTATTTATTCAACATATTAAACAGAACATTCCAATTATAAAATGTGGGGAAAAATAGATACAGAATAAAGACTTAAAAGATAAATTAGAGCTTAATTAAATAGAACATTTCGCAAAAGTCTTCTATAAACTAAGAGGCTAGAGGGAAAATATCCAAGCTGGAGTCTATCGTGAGTCCTGGGTAAACGGAGAAGCGGAGAGTGATAATAGACATCCGTTGTAGCAAAAGTCAATATAAAAACATCTGTTGACCGAGAGGCTCTAGTGGATTGCCGTTGTGAACCAAGATTATTAATGTCGACAGCCATATAATTATGAAACAGCTTGTAAAGAAAGCCTAGATCAAGATATGTCCTGCGCGATGATAAGGAGGGTATGTTGAAAAGTGAAAGGCGTTCTTTGTAGGGAGTATAAGGAATGTTGAACTTAAAAAGGAGGAGGCGGGTAAATTTACGCTGAACAGATTCAATAAGGTTAATATAAGATTCAAAATAAGGAGACCAAATTTGGGATGCGTATTCCAGTATAGAACGAACAATACTTACAAACAAATGCACTGCTGAGTGTGGATTTGTAAAAATAAGAGAATGTCTTAAGACAAACCCCGACAGTTTTGAAGATCTGGAGACAATATCACGAATGTGAGCGTCAAACTTTAGTTTAGGATTGAAGATGACATCAAGGTCTTTCACTTGATCAACCTTTTTAAAAGCAACAGAGTCGATAATATACACAAAGGAGATGGGAGAGGTTTTAAGGGAGAAGGTGAAAGTGTGGCGCTTGGGAATGTTAAGGGTGAGAGAATTAGCTTGGCACCAGGTACTCGGTGAGTTTAGATCATCTTGAAGAACTTCACAGTCTTCAAGATTACGAATTACTCTAAAAACCTTTAGATCATCTGAATAAGGAAGGCAGGAAGATTTAAATAAAAGAGGAAGATCATTTATGTAAAGACTAAAAAGAAGAGGATCCAGGATGGAACTTTGTGGTACACCCGATTGAGAATAAAAGGGGTTCGAACGCGTACCTTAAACAGAAACTTTGGAAGACAAATAGGAAGACAGCCACAATAGAAGGGAATAAGAAATGCCAAAGTGCTCCAGCTTGCGACATAGAATTAGGTAGGTAGAAGTATGAGGGCAAGGAAGATGACAAAGTTGATGAAAAGTATGAGGCAAAGAGGTTGTTGATGTCAACAGGAGAACAGGCATATTTATTGTCCCAATGCATGGAACTAGGGATATATGCAGAACATCTAAGGGATATACGACCAGAACGGTTTAGGATAATTGGAAAGCAATGAGCTCTCAATGGAACAGTGGTAAGAGCAAATAGCTTGTTGTATCTTTTACTTAGCAGAATACATAAGCTTTCGAAATGTTGATAGCGTTACAAGAGTATTATACACTTTCATCTGTTTACGGGCTCTTTCTTACAGCTTGATAGCATCTTCAACCAATTTGGTAAGCCAAGGAGGATCCGTTTACTTGGAGGGTCGGTAAAGTGGAGTAAAGTGAGAGATAAGATTCGACGGCATTTTATAGAAATTGGCTACAGCTTCGTCACAATTGAGACCAGAAAGAACATCAGCCCAAACTAACGAGGATAGCTCAAGGGACAATGAAAAGTAGTCAACTTTATGAAAATTTTAAGTCGGGGAAAAGTGAAAGCCATGAGTTTTGAAGAAAGGCAAAGTAAGCACAATATTGAAGGGGGGATGATTAAGATCGATTGGAACATAAGAAAATTCAGTTGCGGACAGTGTAACAAGTTTAGGAGGTAGATTAATTAAAGCAAGATCTAATAAACGACCATTTACATTAGATATTGAATTGTATTGGAGTAGAGAAAAGTGGGAAATAAACGAAGTGAAGAGAATGGAGAGAGCATTTGAGGAATTAGTATTAGAAGATGGGCTACACGGCCACTCAACCGACGGACAGTGGGAATCACCACAGATGACAAGACTAGGAGAGTGGTTGATGGAGCAGCAGAAGTTTAAAATTTCATCCAAAAAATTCTCAAAAACAGATAAATGGGAGTTACAAGGGTTAGAGACAGAGCCAACTAATATATGCAAATGCGATGAAGTTGACACCTTCACGAAGATACTTTCAACGGGAGGAGAGGGATTAAATTGCAGGTAAGGAGAAGACTGGAGAGACTTGCTAATAGCAGCTAGAACGCCACCACCATCAGATTTAGCCGAAAGAGGGAGGTCACGATCACGACGGTAGAAAAGATGTTCAGTAGAAAGTTCAGCGTTAACAATTGAGCTATTTAACCAAGTCTCTGTAAGGCATATGATATTGTGACCCGAGATATTAGCAGAAATTTTGAAATCCTCAAGCTTTGATCTTAGCCCACGAACATTTTGATAGTAAATATTAAGAATAGGAAGAGATCCATCGTTGGTTACAGTTGCCGGAGTATTCATAGAGTGTGCCACTTTTCCATGCCGTATGATCCTTAGGCTACTACAGTGTTGGGAGTGGGCGGAGGCATTAAGGGGAGAAGAATTACTTACTGCAGTGTACGATGAGAACGAGGATGATGAAAATCCCGAGATCACGTACCTGGTGGCCAAAAACCAGTTCTTACTAATTGTTTCAGCTCGGGTGGTGCGGTGATCTTGAAAGATGAAACATTCTCGTTGGGAATATTGTCTATTTATTTTTTTAGTATCAGCAAAATTTACAGAGTAAACTCCAATTACAAATTGTCTTACCGTAAATAAATATAAGATTACAAGATTAATATTAAGATTAAATAAGTGAAATTGATTAGTTAAACAGTACAATCACTAAGCCTCGCTTAAAAGTAGCAAAGAAGAGGGGAAAGGTCGATGCTGGAGTCTGTCATGAGATCTAGCTAGACGGAGTAGAGTAGAATGGAAATATATCCCGGTTCTGGCAAATGGTAAAGCAAATATATTTGTTGATCGTGAGAGCCTAGAACTATGTCTAAAGAAAACTAGATTGTCAATGTCGACCTGAATATAATTATGACAAAGCTTGAAAAGTAGGCATTGATCGAGATAGATCCTTCGTGATTTCAAAGAAGGTATGTTAAGGAAGGGGAGACGTTCATCATAAGGAATATAGGGAATTTTAAATTTTATCAAGAGAAAGCGGGTAAATTTACGTTGAACAGATTCAAGGAGATTAATTAAATATTTAAAGTAAGGTGACCAAATTTATGATCCGTATTCAAGAATGTGACAAACGATACTCACAAACAGTTTGGCAGCAGAAAGAGGATTAGAGAACATAGGGGAATGTCTCAACACAAAACCGATAGCTTTGAGGCTCTGGTGATGATATTTAGAATGTGAGCATCAAATTTAACCCTTGTATCAAAAAGGACACCAAGGTCTTTAATTTGATCAACAACACTTAGAGGAACAGAATCAATAAGACATGTAAATTAGAAATGAGAAGTTTAAAGGGAGGAAGTCAATGTATGGCACTTGGGAATGTTTAGGGAGAGGGAATTTGCTTGACACCAAGAACTCAGCGTGACTAAATCATTTTGGAGAGCTTTGCAGTCATCCAAATGCCGAATCGCTCTATATATCTTGAGATCACCAGCATAAAGAAGACAACGAGACTTAAATATAAGAGGTAGGTTATTGATGTAAAGGATAAAAAGAAGAGGGCCAAGAATGGACCCTTGTGGGACACCCAATTGGGGGTAAAAAGGGGCAGAATGTGTACCGAAAATGGAAACACAGCAAGACCTTGAAGGCAAATAGGGCATCAACCACAAAAGAAGGGAACCTGAAACTACAAAGTGCTCAAGCTTGCGACACAGTAAAGAGTGGTCAACAGTATCGAAAGCCTTGGAAAAGTCAGTTTAAATGACATCAACCTGAAGGTGATTATCAAGAGCTGAAGCCACAGTGTTTGAAAGAACAAGTAGGTTTGAAGTAGTGGAACGATAAGGAAGGAAACCATGCTGCTCAGGTACAATCATAGGTCGTACGGCCATGTTGATACTTGAGTGAACAATGCGTTCAAGAATTTTAGGATTTGCAGAGAGATGGGACATAGGACGATAGTTTTTAACGCACGAAGGAACACCAGATTTGAGAATAGGTAAAATGTTGGCCATTCTCTAGCATTGGGGAAAAACACTAGAGGATAAACTTAAGTTAAAAATGAGAGATAAAGGAATATACAGAGAAGATGACAAGTATTTAATAAAAAAATTAGGAATAGCGTCAGGACCCGGGCCAACATTGGGGTCCAAGGAGTCAATAATGGAGTTAACCAAGAGAGAATCGCAGGAAATGGATGAAATGATAGGATTGATCAAATTTCCATTAGGAATGAGAGATGGCGGGGAATGAGAAGAAAATGTAGAGGAAAAATATGAAGCAAACATGTCATTAATGGCTACAGCAGATGAGGCAGATATATCGTCCCAGTACATGGAGCTAGATATGGATGGGAAAGACCTCAATGATACTATATACGACCAGAAAGGCTTAGGATGATTAGCGAGAAATGAGGTTTGAAGGGAACTGTGGTAAGCGGAAAAAGCTTGCCGTATTTCTTGCTTAGCAATTGAGCTAAGCCAACGAAATTCAGATTGGGTATGAAGTGAGTTGGACGTCTTCATCCGTTGACGAGCTCTGTCTTTAAGTTTGATAGCACTAATAACTGATTTGGTGAGCCAAGGAGGATCAGTTTTCTTGGATGGACGACGAAGTGGGGTGAATCGGGAAATAAGATTAGAGAGCAGCTGATAAAATTTGGTAACAAAATCTTCACAATTAAGACCGTAGATGGGGTATGGTAGAATAGTCTGCTTTGTGGAAATTGTAGTTTGGAGGAAAATGAAAGTCATGAGTTCTGGTTATAGGCAAAGTAAGCTGGATATCAAGTGGGGGATGATGTGGATCAATGGAACATAGGGTGTATCGGTAGTGGATATGGAAACAAGAGGAGGTGGCATACTAACAAGGATAAGATCAAGCGAACGGCCTGCATTGAGTGAGGAATTATATTGTGAAAGAGAAAGAAGAGAAAGAAAGGAGGAAAGAAGAAAAAAAGTGCGTTAGAGGATTTGGTAACAGAGGAAGGAAAAGAGAATCACTCAACTGATGGGCAATTAAAATCACCACATATAATTACGTTGGAGAAACATCTAACGGAGTTATAGTAGGCAGAAAATTCATCAAATTTTTTTTCGAAAACAGTCACAGAAGAGTTACAAGGTATATAAACTGACCGTACTAGCATATTTGCGGAAGAAGAAGTTGAGACTTTCACTAAGATGGCTTTAACGGGATATGATGGATGAAAATTATGGCAAATGGATGACGAAAGAGATTTTTTTACAGCAATGAGAACGCCTCATCCATTCACTTTGCCAGAGAGAGAATAGTCGCGATCGTGGCGGTAAAAAACATAATCGGTAGATAGTTCAGCGTTTATGATTGAGTCATTTAACCATGTTTCAGACAGACATATGAAATCATGATAACAAAGATAGGCAGAAATCTTTATCCTTAATCCTCGAACATTTTGGTGATAAATACGTAGACTCCTGGAAGCATTATTTTTTATTGTACGTGAGTTCTGAATGGTTTCCGCTGCTGCCGAAAATTTTTACTTGTTCTAATACTTGAAGAAAACTCTTTAATAAGTGCACCACTTGGCCAAAAATCAGGTTGAAGCAGACAGTCCAGCTCATTTGGAGCAGTCTCTTTAAAAGATGCAATCCATTTATTAGGCAAATTTTCTTTTGGCAGTTTTTTGCAGTCAAGCATAGGTGGAGTGAAGCCAAGTTTATTCACAATATAACCAAGAACGCAATCGTTACAAGTGTTGTATGTTAGCTTGGATATAAATACTTGGCAAGGAGGCTTCACTGTTAAAAGCACTGGACCAGAAGCAGCGATATGAAGCGAATATACAGTTGAACAGCTTTTCTGTGGTATCAGTAGCACATTTCCTGCTGGTGTTGCCATCTCTTCTGCTGAGAACATATTTTCAGGAATTGAAGATGATGGTTTGTTTGAATTTAAATGATCTCTTTTCATCGAAACAGTTTCCGATGTCGAAGTTTTAGAAGTAGAAGAATTCAGAGGTAAAATAGAGATCTGCACAAGATGTAAGGGGCCCTTCGACGAATCCTCCGAAGGCTGGATATGTAACGTGGTGACTGTAGGCTCATTAAGAGCAATGGATCTTGAAACTGCCAATTTAGAAATAGCTCTGTGATGTAACGAGGCTTCCGCATGCAAAACAGTAGGCGTACAAGTTAAATTGCCGTTTACATTGCCATCAATCGGAACAGATGGTATACGAGCATCCATGGTAGCCGGTTTAAGTTTAATATCCATGAGTAACTCCGTATGATTTTTAAGACATGTAAGTGCGTCAGTCAAGGAAACAGATCTGCATGTATTGCAACGAAAAAGTACGTTGTGGCATTTAGTTTTCATATCCAGACAGCTGTTAGGCAGCCCAACGCATTTCAGGTGGAACCGGTTGGCGCAATAACCATCACAGTCAACATATTTAGTTTTAGGCGCAATTGTAGACATGCATAATCCGCACTTTATATCGTACACAGGGGAAGTTTTCATAGTTTGACAGTTAGTAATAGAAATTATAAACGATAGCAGATAACGGTGGAATACAAATGGGTGGAATGAATGCAAACTTTATGCTAGTAGAAAGTGTTAAATAAAGGGAGCTGCGCCAGAAACTAGGAAAATTAGCACTTCACAGCACAAATTAGCGCACAAACCAGAACAAGTCTAATGATCAATTGATGTTTAATAAAGCGAAAAGTTTTACGAGTATCAGGCAAAATCGCGAAATTTCGATGAGCGTATCGATTGAGTTCGCGTACCCGCTACAATCACCTTTGTTCGCTACCTACAATTTAAAAATTCAGGAACAGATCCAAGCTTAGAGGAAATGAAGGCTTCGATGTCGTCCTTAGATGTCGAATATGCCAGTCGTGAAATGAAAATTTTGCAGAGGAGGAGCAACGACTCGTAACCCAGGACATGCTCCAAGCGGTGGGACAATATGTTGTTGAACAGGTGAAGCAACAACAGGTTCCTTCAATATATCAGTAATAACCAATTGGGGAACAGCATCAAGAGCATCAGACTTCTTTGCGATTAAATTAATGTTGTATAACTGGTACCAAGAACATTAGATGTCGCTTCTAAAGTTGTAATAGTATATGATGAAGGAGATAATGTATTAGATAGTTATAATGATGAATGTTTTGAATGTCCAGCTGGTTGAATTTTTTTTAGCTGCTTTACGCACAGCACCGCGACACGATTTAGAGCAGTTAGTAGCTTCAATCACTAAAGGTGACATAGAATCACTCTGGAAATCAGGAGAGTGTAATCAAGGTGACACTGTTGCAGTTGGAACAGGGTTAAGAGTGACTGTATCACATGAAGTAGGATTGAAAGGAATTAAAGGTGTAAAGATACTGGATCGCCATGTATGGTTACTCGTGGTCCTTTATGCTGGTTATTCGCATGGTTGCTTTGCGAACTCGATTCACGGCTGCGTCTTCGCTTATATTCTTCTAGAGTGATGGTCTTCACTCTTATCGGATAGAAGTTTGTCAACAAAAAGAGAAATGGGTCAGAATTGATGTTACCTACAGGCATCTCTTGGGTTGCCACATATTTGGCGCAGTCCGAGTAGACAGGCAGCCTATATTTCTAAGTAAGAATTGCCGAGATATGAGGCAATTCACTGTCTGCCAATTTTTAAAGGCGGACTCGTTGCCGAATAGAAGGCAACGTTATTAAGTAACTGACAACCAGCTTGTTTCATTAGGAGTTAACTAATGTTCCGAGCCTCAGCCCAGTCCGTTCTTTCATTTCCAAATTACACTTATTGCTATGTACATTTGAAATTGCTTATTATTTAAAAATCCCTACTCTAGTTTTAAATCTATTTACCCTTACCAATCGAAGGCGATCCAAATTGATTCCCACGGAATTCGTTGCTTTCAATATTGATTGCATTGCATTGACCCAATTAACGTCGCATAAGTTGTACTTTTGCTTACTCTGGGTTCAAAGGGAGCTTACTGAAATTTGTGTAGGTTGTCACAAAAGCTTATGTGAGATATTAATTGTGTATTGGCTATGTAGGCTGTCACAAAAGCTTATGTGAGATATTAGTTGTGTATTGGCTAGTTCCAGGTTTGGAACTAGGAATACACTACAAGGGGGCAATAGATCTGGCAGAGGTAGATTCAACTTTGCTGGTTAAAGCTGCAAGTGAGGCGGAATGTAAGTCCAATATTTTGAAAACGTTCATTAAGGTCGTGCCTTTACAGTTCACAACCATGGATATTATTAGGGTGTTTGGCAATGAGACCGATAAAAGGGTTAACTGAAAAAACACAACGAAAGTATTGCCTACTTTTAGGATGTGCGACCACCAAGTAATAATTGAAGTTCACCAATAAAATTAAAGTTAAAGCACTATCACTTTTGGGAAAACTTTTAATAAAGTAAGAGTGTAACAGTTGTAGATGGAAGCAGCACTTGTGCTTTAGATTATGTTATGTGAGAGACCAATGGAAGAAAATTTCTTTGTTCGGAAGAAAAACTTTCACTTGATAAATTTCACTCGTTACGGCACTTTTTCAAACACCAGAAGGAAAACCGTTAAGGCCAACGACACAATCAGTTAATGTAGTGAAAAATAACTAAAGAAATTACGCGAAATAAACGATTACGAAACGATTTGTTAAGAGCCGAAGCAAAAATGTCGTATTGCCGCGGTATCCAGAGGTATTTTACCTGTTGTTTACTCACGTAATGCTATTTTACAGGCCTAGTGCCTACCTTCCTACTTGTGTAGATTTAGTTGGGCCTTTCCCATATTCAACATGTGAATATATTCACATTTTCACGGTGGTTGACAACTATTAAGAGCGGAATCGCTATGTAATGTTCCTCGTGGTCCTTCAAGCTGGTTGTTCGTTTGGTTGCTTTGCGAACTCGATTCACGGCTGCGTCTTTGCTGGTATTCTTCTAGAGTGATGGTCTTCACTCTTCTCGGATAGAAGTTCGTCAACATAGAGAGGGTTGAGTCAGATTAGATACTACCTACAGGCATCCCTTGCGTTGCCACATGTTTGGCGCAGTCCGAATAGACAGGCAGCCGATATTTTTAAGTAAAGTGAATTGCCAAGATATGAAGCAATTCGCTGTCTGCCAATTTGTAAAGGCGGACTGGTTGCCGAATAGAAGGCAACGTTATTATTAGCACTGGCAACTAGCTTGTTTCGTTAAGAGTTGATTATTGTGCCGAGCCTCAGCTCAAACCGTTCTTTTATATCAAAATTTCACTTATTGCTATGTATATTTAAAATTGTTTATTATATAAAAATCCCTTCTCTAGTCTTAAATCTATTTACCCTAACCAATCGAACGCGATTCACGGAGTTCGTGGCTTGCAATATTGCTTACACCAACGCACTTTGCATTGCCCCAATTATATTTTTCTTTACTCTAGGTTCAATGATCTTCTAAGAGTTTCACACGGTGACAAAATAGGGAAATTTAAATTACCATACCAATGTAGTTAGTATGAAGGTAAAGATCTTTGCTAAGGGATTAATTTGAGGATGTGCTTTGGTGTAATAGAGAGCCTACAGAAGATTATGTGGCAAATTACTTATGGAAGCTTCTGTGGGAAATTAGTTGTGTATAGGCTAGTTCCATGTTTGGAACTAGGAATACACTACACCCCATTCCTTTAAGAAGAGTATTTGTTAGCAAATACGACTGATTGGTTGTGGTATATTGGTTTAAAGTTATGCTTATTCTTGTTACAGTATTATATTATTTCTTAAATTATATATGCTGTGTAATTATATTAGTTTTTACATTGTAATGGTATTTAAAAATGTATTTACTTTTTTTGTACAAGTTTTTTGTGTAATTTAAGTGTATTATTATGTATCCATTTCTCTTTATTTTCTATTTCTACTATATATGGGCCTTTGTATGGTTTTTGGTGTTTTTTACGGTTTTCAGCTGCTTTTAGTACCACATCACCAATATTCAGCTTAATAGGTTTCGTTTATACTTCTTTATTGCTTCTAGCTAATTTAATTTTTTCTATAATGCTTTTTGATTTTGCTGAAGAAATCTCTAATCGTAGTTTCAACTCATTTGCATAGTTTCTATGTCATAAATTTTGTCTGTGTTTTCGAAAGTATCAGTCGGTAAGTGTGAGAGTTTTCCGAAAACTAGTTCGTATGGTGTGTACTTAGTGTCCACGTGTGGGGTTGTATTATACGAGAATGTATAATATGGTATCCATTCGTCCCAGTTATTGTCATCAACGAATGCTAACAGGTATTCATTGAGGACACGGTGGTTTCTTTCTACTACACCTAACGTTTCGTGGTGGTACGGAGTTGAAAAAATTTGTTTAATTTGTAATAAGTCGCAAATGTTTTTTAGGAGATTATTGGTAAATTCTGTCCCTAAATCGGTTTTTAAAATTTTGAAATGACCGTATTGTAGTATAAAACTGTTAACTTAGGCCTTTGCTACTGTCTAAGCTTCCTTATTTTCTATGGGTATAGCTGTGATATATTTAGTTAATTCGCATTGTATGGTTAGTATGTATCGATAGTTATTTGAGAGTCTTAAGGGACCAATGATGTCCGCACTTACTATTTCAAAACTAGTAGAGGGTGTATCGGTTTTAATCATTCTTTCCTTTGTGTACTTAGTTATTTTATTGAATTTGCATTTATCGCAATTGTTGATGTAATGCTTTATCATCCTACTCATGTCCTTCCAACAGTATCTTTGTTTTAATTTAAGAAGCGTTCTGCGTATTCCTGTATGTCCACCATGCGGTGATTCATGGAATTCTTCAAAAAGTTTGTTCTGTTCAGCGATGTTATCTATTCTTTTAGGGGGTTTATATATCATTATTTTCAATTGGATATCCATATTTCGTTGCAACGTTTTATGTAACTTTTTAAATTCTTCCTTGGGTACGTACCTAAATATCATATCTTCTTCAGATAGTGCTAGCTCATTTATATTATTATTCTGCGAATAATTCATTAACTTCCTCAATACAGAAACTAGTTTTGTGTTCGATTTATCGTTATCGCGAATTTTCACACTTTGCTTATTGCTGGCGGAAACGTATTTCTCGCGAGCTTTATCGCTAAAGTGGACGATTAAATCATCTTTCGCTTTTGAGATTATTATATTTTGTTCATTGTTGTTGCGCAACATATTAAATTTTAGTTTTAATACACCTGTTATATCGGATAGCGATGTACAATCAAATGCATAGAGGTGATCAGTCTCTTGTTTTCGGTTGTCGTTATCGGTTTTAGTACTTGTTTTATTATTTTGCTGTTTTATCGCTTTTCTTCTTGTTATCGCCATGAGTTTTTTACTGATACTTTTGTCGTTGGTTGGAGGTATCTTAGATTTCAGGATTTCTGAGTCTTTTTGTATTCTTGACAATGCATCTGCAATTGTGTTTATGTTACCTTTTTTGTATACTATTTCAAAATCATAGTCCGATAAGTCTAATCCTATTCTCGTCAATTTGGAGGACGGGTTTTTGTGCGTGAACAACGATACTAAAGGCCTATGGTCTGATACTACTGTAAATTTTCGTCCATCTAAATAAGGTCTGAAGAAATTTATACCCCAGTGTATCGCCAAAAGTTCCTTTTCAATGATTGGTTTGTTCAGTTCATGTTTGTTCAATGATTTACTCGCGTATGAGATTGGTGAATCAGAACCGATCTCTCCTTGTGACAGAATCGCACCTAGTGCAAAATTTGATGCATCAGTAGTCAAAATGAAAGTTTTCTCGATATCTGGGTATTGGAGTATCGGTAGTGAGATTAATTTTTGTTTAAGTAGATCGTATGCTTTTTGCTGCTCTTCTTCCCAAATAAATGGTGCTATTTTCTTCAACAGAGAATTCAAGCTTTTTGCCGTGTCTGCAAAATTTGGAATGAAACGCCGGTAATAGTTGCAAAATGCTACGAATCTTCTGACGTCAGCTGAATTTTTAGAGATTGGGTAGTTTTTCATCACCTCGTGTTTAGCAGGGTCAGTTCGTATACCGTCTGCTGTATCAAATGTCTTAAATATGCGACTTATGATTTAAGGAATTTGCACTTCTCTGCATTCAGTTTGAGGTTGTATCTGCGTAATTTTTGTAGAACTTTTGATAGATTCTCATTATGGTGTTTGATGCTACATCCAAAGACCACAATGTTGTCGACATAAAGAAAAGCTGAATCACTTTAACCAGTTAGTGCGATGGTAAGCATTCTTTGAAAACTGTTTGAGGATATTTTAAGTCCAAATGGTAGCCTTTTAAACTGATAGTGTCCGTTGTTAGTGGAAAATGCTGACAATGGTCTGGAGTCTTTCTTCAGTTCAATCTGGTGGAAAGAACTCGTCATATCTAAGATGGAGAAGTACCTTGCTCTACCCAGTTTGTCGAGCACATCTTCCAGCCTTGTCTATGGGAATTTATCATTGACTAGCTTGTCATTCAACTTTCTGAAGTCAACAACAAGTCTCCATTTCTTAGTACCGTCAGAACTTTTCTTTGGTACGACTAGCAATGGTGAGTTGTATGGGCTTATAGAAGATTCTACTATATCGTTATCCTCCAATTCTCGGACTTGTTTTTGTATTTCCTCGTTTTGTGTTTGTGGTAATCGATAATTGTTTATGTATACCGGTGCATCGTCAGTGGTATTGAGCCTTTGCTTGTAAAAGTTATTCTTACTTAGTTGTTCCCCTTCAAGGTGAAAAACATCTTGATATTGTTTAATAATATCTAGCAAGCTCGTGTTTGCTTGTTCATTTAAGCTTTTTGTACTTATGACGTCTAGCAACCGGTTTCAACGCTTGTTGTCGAAAGTATCTTTTGTTTTCAAAATGTTGTAATTTTTCAAAGGTTCTCCTTCTAAATGAAAATTTGTTAGTGTTATGCCGTGGTCGTTAGTGTTAAGCACTTTAATATGGTGTAGTGTGTTCCTAGTTCCAAACCAGGAACTAGCCAATACACAACTAATATCTCACATAAGCTTTTGTGACAACCTACACAGATTTCAGTAAGCTCTCTATTAAGCACGTACTAGAACCTGCATCGACATATCAATCTTAATTTAACGTGAGAAACTCTTAGTAGGGCATTGAACCCAGAGTAAGCAAAAGTACAACTTATGCGACGTTAATTGGGTCAATGCAATGCAATCAATATTGCAAGCAACGAATTCCGTGGGAATCAATTTGCATCGCGTTCGATTGGTTAGGGTAAATAGATTTAAGACTAGAGTAGAGATTTTTAAATAATAAGCAATTTCAAATGTACATAGCAATAAGTGAAATTTGTAAATAAAAGAACGGACTGGGCATTAGTTTACTCCTAACGGAACAAGCTAGTTGTCAGTTACTTAATAACGTTGCCTTCTATTCGGCAACGAGTCCACCTTTAAAAATTGGCAGACAGTGAATTGCCTCATATCTCGGCAATTCTTACTTAGAAATATAGGCTGCCTGTCTACTCGGACTGCGCCAAATATGTGGCAGCCCAAGGGATGCCTGTAGGTAACATCAATTCTGACCCATTTCTCTCTTTGTTGACAAACTTCTATCCGATAAGAGTGAAGACCATCACTCTAGAAGAATATAAGCGAAGACGCAGCCGTGAATCGAGTTTGCAAAGCAACCATGCGAATAACCAGCATAAAGGACCATGAGAAACTTTACTTGGCGATCCAGCATCTTTATAGTGGCATACACCTTTTGATGGGATAATGCAGTTTCCTAAAAATACTCCATTTTGCATTTCATTTTTAGGAATGATGCTGTCTTCGGATCTATCGATTTCAATTGGTATCATGGCTTCAGTTCTAGCCGGGATGAACACCTTTGACATATTGATTTTTCTTGTGTACATCGGTATTGTAACATCTTTGTCAAGGATGCAAAAGGTAATAGTATAAGACTCGAAATATATTTTGCATATATATTTACTGAGTATATCTCTTCCTAATATACCATCAGTTTCAATTGGAAATTCCTCATGTACTATGTGAAAGCTATTTGTTATTATCTCATTCTTGATGATAAATTGTTGTTGGGTTGTTCCTAGAGACATTGTAGTCTCTTCTGTTATGCCCGTTAGTTTGCATTAATTTTCGGGCTGAATATCGTTATTTTTGCGAATTAAACTTTTACATTTCATTATTGATATGTCTGCGCCTGTATCTATTAGTAGCTTCAGGTGTCTATTCTCATTATTATTTTAAATGTTCACATAATTTGTGGTAATACCCGTAATCCTATATATTTTGTTAGTTTTGTTTTTTACATTATTTTTGGCTTTGTTTACCTCTATTATTCTGGGAGGTTGCCTCATTCCTCTCGGGAAGCTGTCGAGTTTCCCTGGTCGGATATTACGCAAATTTTCCTAGTTTTAATATTATTTGAATAATTTCTATGAGTGTGGTTATTTCCATTTCTAGAGTTGTTCAAATTTCTATTCGTTTGGAAGTTTATAGCGCGGATAAAATTTCTATTGTTGAAATTTTGGTTATTGGCGGGTCTGTTACCGGCGAAATTTCGATTTTTTACATATTGATTATTTTGAAAGTGATCACTTGGTCTATGTCTGATATTTTGGGTGTTATAATCATTTCTGCTTGTATGGTTTGTATTTCTATTGTTTGGATACCCATTAAATCTGTGTATATGTAAAACACTATTTTGCTGCGTTTTAGTACTCTCAACTTCTGTGGCAAGAAAAATTGCTTCACCTAGATTCTTAGGTCTCGCAGCGAATATGGTCTCCCTTATCTGGTCGTTCAGACCGTTTTTGAACACTGTTAATGCGTATGTGTCGTTTACGCTTTGGATGGCTTGTTTTGCAGCCTGGATTGGGTTCAGACCTAGTTCACTTATCTGAAGCTAATTTAGCTCATTGACTAAAGTCAATATTTTGTCTTTGTAAACAGAAAAAGGTGGGAAGTGTGGTTTCAGCGTGACGGATGGCATCCTCTTCAGGTGCTGCCCTTTGCTATCCGTCACGAGACAGCACGACCACGGCTGGCTTATTGATGGATGAAGCTCGCTATATTTCAACTATTTTTATAATTTACATCTGCGAATTATAAACAAGAACCTCCATTAATGTGCAACAATAGTGTTAGCAAGTCGCTAACCAAAAGCGCACTAGAAGACGAAAGTTGTCGACTAGACCAGGAGATTCTAACCCATGATAAACTTACTAATAGAATTGGGTAGTCGTTTTTGTGTGACTGTAGATAATTGCGTGTGTATTTGCGGAATCGTTTTTGAGTTTTTGTATTTTAGCCTCAGTTCAGTTTCAAAATTGTCCAAGTCTGAAATGTTTGAGGTGTTCAACGATGTCTTTACATTAGGGCTAAGTTTCACATGTAAGACAAAGTTTAATAATTCTGTTTTTCCTTTTGGTGAAAGTCTTTTACCGATGAGTTTCACTACTATTAAAAAAGTCTCTAGCTCAGAAAATTTACCGTCGACATTCGGCATTTTTTTGATGGCCTCAATATTAAAGTCTGCCATTCCAGTATAAGTTATTTCGTCTTCTATTTTTACTTTGATGTATTCTGCGTTTAATCGTTAAGTTAATGCTGAAACTAGTGCCATGCAAACATTGGATATAGTTGATTTGAGATCAAGTTCTGTGCCTTCTCTTATTTGGCTGAATAGATTAAAACATTCATTTTGATTTTTTATTACTGCTTCTAATTTTTCTTTCAGAGTTTTGAACGTGTAGGTCTTAGTTTTTTTCAAATTTGAGGCAATAGTTTGTAATTCGGTTAATAGTAATTTTATTTTGTTTGCAGGCATCTGTGAACTGTCTATATATTCGATAAATTGAACATTGACCATGTTCGCTAGAATGTTTCTGTCAACGATTTTCCTAGCATATTTCTTTTGCTTGCTGTTGTATGAATATACAAATATCAAGATTATAGAAAATACGACCGTGGTACATATGGTTTGTTTATATTCTATAAGTATATTAGAATTAGTACTACAGTTATTGCCCATTTTACATTTATTTATTTTATTTCTATTGTTTATTATCCCCCTTTTTTGTATTTTTATAATTTGGTTTTTAAATTGTATACTAGGAGAGTTAATATTTAAGTTATTTATTTTTAAGGCCTTTTTAACCTATTTGAAAAATTTATTTTATTTTCTCCTGCCGATATGGCTATGAGTCGATGAAATGTCGCTTTTTGCGTCGTTGATTAAAAGTTTTTCCTCCTCGTCGCCTTCGCTTTAATTTGACTATTTTTGGAAAAGCTTCGGGTTTTTTTTTAATTCTCCAATGTGTCTTGTTCGTGGGCCGGGTAGTGGTGTCGAATCGTATTTGGGTGCCTGGGATACCGGTATAAGCACGTATTCTTCACGTCGTTCTTCTGTCCTGCTAAATTTTGCGTTGAAGATCAGACATCTTTTAAAAACCCTATGGAATTCTTCGTCTGACTGTATTCCAGTAATTTCACCTTCTTCTAAATCCTCTGCCATTTGTTCAAGGACGTGGGTTGCAGGATCGCCATGTAATGTTCCTCGTGGTCCTTCAAGCTGGTTGTTCGTTTGGTTGCTTTGCGAACTCGATTCACGGCTGCGTCTTTGCTGGTATTCTTCTAGAGTGATGATCTTCACTCTTCTAGGATAGAAGTTCGTCAACATAGAGAGGGTTGAGTCAGATTAGATACTACCTACAGTCATCCCTTGCGTTGCCACATGTTTGGCGCAGTGAATTGCCAAGATATGAGGCAATTCGCTGTCTGCCAATTTCTAAAGGCGGACTGTTTGCCGAATAGACGGCAACGTTATTATTAGCACTGACAACTACCTTGTTCCGTCAAAAGTTAGCTATTGTGCCAAGCCCCAGCTCAAACCGTTCTTTTATTTCAAAATTTCACTTATTGCTATGTACATTTAAAATGCTTATCATATAAAAATTCCTACTCTAGTCTTAAATCTATTTACCCTAACCAATCGAACGTGATTCAAATTAAGTCCCGCGGAATTCGTCGCTTGCAATATTGCTTACACCAATGTACTTTGCATTGCCCCAATTATATATTTTTTACTCTAGGTTCAATGATCTTCTAAGAGTTTCACACGGTGACAAAAAAAGAAATTTAAATTACCATACCAATGAAGTTAGTATGAAGGTGAAGATCTTTGCTAAGGGATTAATTTGAGGATGTGCTTTGATGTAAAAGAGAGCTTACAGAAGTTTATGTGGCAAATTACTTATGGAAGCTTCTGTGGGAAATTAGTTGTGTATAGGCTAGTTCCAGGTTTGGAACTAGGAATACACTACAGCTATTTTATTAGATTAAGTTGTGCCGTGCGCATTTTAAAACAAGAAGGGATGTGACTTATCTCTTATTTTGTAAATTTTGGAAGAGAACTGGTGATCTTCCGGAAGACTCGGACGCCCACCCTGCACACACACACATACCAGCTCATATGAAAAGACATTTTGTGAAGGATGGAGGGGGTGACTGAGAAAAACAAAGGTCGCTTTGATTTACGTCAATGTAATCTTTCCTATTGCGTTGGAAACCAAATTTGGCGAACCTTTGTCAACAATTAATTCTTCCTAGGACGATGCAATGATAATTAACTCATTTCAATTACTGTAACGAGTATTTATCTTTATTATTGTTCAAAGCAACGCCTTTTTCATTATTAATTATTAACGTTGTGTTTAATACTTATGTAAATATGACTGGGAACCTAACCATGTGGATCTCAAGGGCCGCACTTCATGGCTTGTTTATTTTTGTATTAATTTTTGCACAACACAAATTTGAAAACTTGATGAACCGTAACGCAGTTTTAAAAACGCTACAAAATGTCAATACGAGATATAATATCAATAAACATCAGTTTTTTTTGACAAGAAACCCCTTTGAAATTTAACTTTTGCAGCTATTGAAGCCATTGAGCCATCGTTTGCGTTCAACGATTGGTGAATGAGCTAAAACTGAGCTGAAAGTCGAACCGCATTTTCACCAACAAATAATTTCAGTGATGAAGCTCGGTTTTGGCTTAACGGACTCGTGAATTTTCGTTTTCGTATGAAAGCAGATACTTTGGAAACATTCTGAAAAATACTGTATTGTACGGTTTGCATTCTGGTGACATTAAATATGATTTTTTCAAATCTCAAAACAAAAACAGTGCTACCATTAATTGTGATCACTACCGAAAAATATTTCGTAATTTATTGTTTCCAATATCAGATATATAATCTGATGAATATATGGTTTCAACGGGATGCCGCAACATAGCATACATAACATGAAACCATTACTTAATAGGGCCGAACATTTGAAGAAAGAGTTATTTCAAGAAATCGACTTGTGAACCTGCCGCCCAGATCATTGAATTTGACTCTAGTGGACTACTTTTTGTGACATACATCAATTCACTTGTTCATGTTGATATATCAGCAGCTAATTACAGCTTGAAAGCCAACATTTGACGCGTTATTGGCAAAAAAAGTGGCTATGCAGAAAAAAGTAGTGGAAAATTTAACCGACAGAATGTCTTTTTGACATTGACGTAGTCACGGTGGTTAGGTGTCGGAAATTATCGTTAATAGTAGATGTCATAAAACTTTCAAGCCTATAAAGCCAAAAAGTGGGCATTTTAGTTTTCCAAATGTGTCTTATTTGTATATTGAGTTATATGCCTTAGAGAAAAAAGTCGATATATAACAGTTAATATGTAACTAGTGCTTCGAGCACAGCAATCCAAAATTATGGAACTGTTAAACATTTACGTCCAATCTACTATATGCCACAATTAGTTAGCACCATAGAAATTATGGCTAGCCACGTTGGGCGTCATCTTGGTTTATTGCTTTTTGTCAAGTTGGCTTCGAGACACAAAGAGGGCGCAGGATTGGTTCTAGAAATAAGGAATGATAGTACCCTCAACTATAGTTTTGCTTCGATTACAACAGTTTTAAATAATCCAACCGTTCAACCATGGGTTTTTAGTATAATTTGCATATCTAGATGAACAAACAATTTGCTGATTTCCAAAAATAAACGTGTTTGAAGTTGAACATTGCTGATTTACCCTCAACCAATGACATCCACAATTATTCAAAAAAAAACTATACCGACCGGGGATCGAACACACGACCTCATGATAGCGGGCTAGTGGCATTGCTTACTACACTCAACCGCTTTTGTCAGATGCAAAAACTTACTGACTCATTAGCGACGCTAAAAACTTTAGAGGCGTTTTTCTAAAAAAACAGGAGGGGGTTGCGGTTGAATATTTTAAGGATCGAATATATTTGACGTTTTTTACTCATGTGCTAAATTTCGTCCAAATCTGAAATTTCGAATTCGTGGCCTCGTAAAAGAAAGTGCAGTTCATGCAACAGGTAACGATAATTGAAATCAAATAAAGTTGTAAGTAAATTTTATTATATTATGACCTGGGTGTTTGGTTTTCCTGAGAGTATTTTGGTTGTGTTTAAATTATTTAAAAGTCGTGTATTTGCCTTTCACCAAGAAGAGTATATATTTTCTCATAAACCTATTTCGGGTGCTACTTGCAACCTTCTTCCGTGGCTTGTACACGATTGAAATTTTCCATGCATATTCCATTCTTTTCTATGCATAAGTATTTAGATCTATGTAACTGCTAATTTGATCTTATCCTTATTTTTATTATATCGCTTTATTTATATTTATCTTGTCGGAGATTGAGAAAAAGAACGAACGCCGCCCTTCCAGGTTCTCAAAATTTGTAGTACCAACACTGCCGTTCGTTCAGATTCTCACAGGCGACGGCTTAGCAGTATCGAATTTGTTATAACTCTCTTATTTTAAGTACGTGAATCTTTCGTTATATCAGCAAGTCAAGTCGTCACGAAGGGCGACAAGAAGAGCTGTCGCGGGTCGCCACAAAGCGGCGACAATTTGGTCCGTCGAACCGGATCGTTCCGGCACTAGCATTTTTTGGTGAACAACAAGAAGGTGTGCAGAGATGACCGAGAGGTCTAGAAGGGCCACACGCAGAAATGTTGGCATACCGCCGGCACGAAGCGACTCAGGTGAACTCAGTTACCATCCGCATAGGGGACGTGAACTGCAGCGAACACCATTATTCGAGCATACAGAGACGCAAGGTGGAGAAGGTGGCATATCAGCTGCAGATAAGTGGCCATCAAACAATTCATTGGCGTCATCTCAACGAAGCGGCCGCAACCGGGAGTTACTACAGATTGAATACGATAAACGCGTCCAACTAGCCGAGATGGCGGCTCAAGAGGACGAGCTGAAAGCAAACTTGGCACAATTAGCCCGAGAGAGGGAAATCGTCGAAATAGAGACGAAATTGGCTAAAGCAAGTACATCCGATGACTTGAAGGTGGATGAAATCGATGAAAGAGTCGCAGGGACTAGCAAAGCGGCATCTTGTTCATCATTGAGCCTTAATAGCGACAAACGGGGAAAGCCGAAGGCGAAACTCGAGAACTACGTGAGGCTTTCCGAAGTAGCTACGCAAGAAGAAAAAGCAAAAGCAGTACTAGCACAGCTAGATCGAGAAAAAGCAATAGCTGAATTGCGGTCACAGATTTTGGAGGAGGATACATACGCGGAAACAAATACCAATGTCGTACAACGGAGAAATTTGCATAACATCGATGCGGCGACATTGCAAGCCTTTGTAGGCCAAATAGCGGGCAGCATAACTCAAGGCTTGAAGGACTTACAACATACAAGCCAACAAGCAGATTTGAAAAGGGTATTATCCTCTCAATCGGTAACCCGAGATCTTCCGGAATTCAGTGCAGACCCAACGGAGTGGCCTCGATTTATAAGTCGTTTCAAAGAGATCGATTCTCTTTTCGGATTTTCAAATGAAGAAAACTTGGCGCGCTTAATTAAAGCTTTGAAAGAACAAGCCCGTGCAATATCGAAATCGTTAATGATTAGTTCGAAGAATGTGCCGCAATTATTACGTGTATTGGAGTTAAATTTCGGACGGCCGACCACTATTTTAAAAGTTTTAATAGCCGAAGTGAAATCAGTGCCAAAGGTTAGAGACAATGATAGTGCAAGTGTCATTCAGCTAACCAATCTAGTGGCTAATGCTGAAGCATTAGATAAAGAAAACTATTTAAACAACGTAGCGCTTTTAGAAGAACTGGAGAAAAAGTTATCGGGTGCTATGTGCATAAAGTGGGCTCGTATTAAAGCCAAAACTGGTGGTGACTGTACAGTTGAAGACTTCTTTTTTATGTGAAAAGTTTAGCCGAAGCCATGTCCTACATTGCAGAAGGTATACCAAACAGAGTAAGAGGATCGTTTCTCAATGCGACCTCTCGGGAAACTTCTCACTCAGAAGCCAATTCCAGGAAGAGTACATTAGTCAAGTGTGCATTCTGTGAAAAAGGTCATCGCGATCAGTGCTGGTTGCTAGATAGGATGAGTCTCGACAAAAGATGGCAAATATTTAAAAAAAAATGTTATGCTTTTGCTGTCTTGGCCACCATAAACGTCGGGATTGCCAGAATAAGAAGCAATGCGGTGTAGACGGATGTGAGAGATATCATCATCGAGTGCTACATGGGTGGAAAAACCCGAAAACCCTACCAACACCAGCCAAAAGGAAGTGAAACTGAATGGCAACGTAAACTCTGTACCTGAAACAGGAAGGCTACTTAGGATTCTACCCGTAAAGCTCTCAGGAAAAAATGGAGAAGTTCGGACATATGCGGTTTTTGACGATTGTTCTGAAACCACCATGATGACGGAAGCCTTGCGGGAACAACTGAAGGTGGACGGCTTGGTAATCCCTCTAACCATCGAATGGGTGGATGGAACGACCAATATAGATGACACATCACGAAGCGTTACATTGCGAGTAAGAGGAGATTTCGAAGGGAGTAAATCTTATAAGCTACGCAATGTCAGAACGGTGAAAAATCTTCATATTCGGCCGCAGTCGCTTGACATCGAACGTATCAAGGCGAAATGGAGCCATCAACGAAGGCTCAAAATGAGTAGCTACGATCAGGCGGTTCCTCAGTTGCTCATAGGTATTGATCATCTGAGCTTAGCGGCGCATAGAGATGTCTTAGAAGGTCCCGACCAAACGCCGTTAGCCACCCGAACGAAACTAGGTTGGACTGTAGGTGGAAAAATATGCACGAATACTAACGGTCCAGCAGTAATGTTCTATGTACGAGATGCTGAATTTAATGCGGATATTCACGCATTAATGAAGAAGTTTTTCAGTTTAGAGGGCTCCGCAACTAATTCTACTAAACAAATATCAATGTCACAAGAGGATAAAATTGCTTCGGCCATAATGGAAAAAACAACGCAGCGAACTGTCGACGGGAGGTGGGAAACAGGTTTGATATGGCGGCCTGGCGTAACACAATTACCTCCAAGTCGTAAGCAAGCAGAGTTTAGGCTTCGAAACCAAGAGAAGCGAATGACGAACGACGAGAATTTTTGTGTGAAATATAAAGAAAAAATCAGCGAATACCTAAGCAAGAGATATGTTTCGAAAGTTTCCGACATCGAAAACGCTGAGAAGTGTGCCAAATTGTGGTATCTGCCTCACTTTGCAGTTGTGAATCCCAAGAAACCAGAGAAAATATGTCTCGTTTTCGATGCGGCTGCGACCAATAACAACATTAGTTTGAATAGTCAACTGCTCACGGGACCCGATCTTCTTAACTCTCTTCACGCTATCTTATGGAGATTTTGCGAAGGAAGGTTTGCATGCACTGGTGACATCGCGGATATGTTTCATCGAATATATATTCGCAATGAAGATCGTAACAGCCAAAGATTCTTGTGGCGTGATGGAGATCAAAGGAAACCCTACCAGGAATATGTCATGAACGTGATGATATTTGGAGCAACATCATCACCATCGTCAGCCACCTTTGTTAAAAATAAAAATGCTGAGCAGTTCATCATCGAGTACCCGGAGGCAGTTGATTCAATTAAAAGGGACTTCTACATGGATGACTATCTAGGATGCTATGACACGGAAGATCAAGGAGCAAAAATGGTGCGAGAAGTCATTCAAATCAACGAAAGTGGAGGTTTTCAACTGTGCCAATTCGTTAGTAATTCTCAAAATCTAATGCGCTCTATTCCTGAGACGCTGATCGATATGAAGACAAAGATCCTGGGAGACAAGTCCGAAACATCTGCTAGCCGAGTTCTGGGATTGTAATGGGACCCGGTTAGTGACAAATTGCAATTTTCGTTGGACTTATCCAAATTTCCAGATAAAATACTTGATGGAACGCGAACTCCCAGCAAGCGAGAAGTATCCAGACTAATATTGTCTATTTTTGACCCTTTGGGATTCGTCTCGCCATTTAAACTCAAGGGTCTTGTCGTGCTGCAGAATGTTTGGAAGTCAGGTGTAGATTGGGATCAACATATAACTGAAAAAGTATATGAGCAATGGAAAGAATGGCTGATCGATCTACCCAAGTTGGAGTTCATATCAGTACCACGATGGTATGGTGGATTGCTAAGCGGAGAAGCAGAACTTCATGTATTCGTCGACGCTAGCAGTGAAGGATATGCAGCGGTCGCATATTTGCAAATAGGGAAAGAAAACCCGACCGTCATGCTAGTTGCAACCAGAGTTCGAGTTGCTCCAACCAAGACGCTCTCAATCCCTCGGATGGAACTCCAGTCAGCCGTAATGGGTTCCAAGCTGGGTAGTGCGTTACAGCTTGAGCTCCGAACTACCATCAAGAAAATACACTGGTCGGACTCAAAAACAGTATTATGTTGGATACGCTTTGAGGCAGGGAGATTTAAGACCTTCGTAAACAATCGGGTCGAAGAAATTCGGGAACACACAAACCCAGAGGAATGGCGATGGGAACCCTCAGAGGACAATGTAGCAGATGACGCTACGAGATCATCAACAACTCTCGATCTATCCAAAAGCAGTCGATGGTTCACCGGGCCTTCTTTCTTGGGGAAAAATTATGATAATTGGCCTCGAGAACGGAGGGAAAGTGCAATTGACGTCAACATAGTCGACTTAGAACTCAGTAGCCGGGCCTCAGTGGCGGTAGTAGCGAAGAAAGTGCATACTTATCCGTTACCCAATGCAAACAATTTTTCCAAGTTGACGAAGCTTCTTCGATGTACTGCGATCGTCATCAGAATCGGAAAGCGATGGAGGCCAAGTAAAACAGCAGGACCTGTAAACATACGAGAGCCCATAACGGTGGACGAATTGAAGCTGGCTGAGCTTCAATAGTTGCAACGAGTACAATCAGACTCCTTTCCCAAGGAATTGAAGGAGCTTCAAGATACTGGCGTTGTCGGCAAAAACAGTCGCTTGGCTTCTATTGGGGTCTTCGTGGATTTAGATGGCATGATCAAGCTAAAAGGGCGTCTTGATAATGCCACCATGCTGGACGAGCACGGGAAACGACCCGTGATTCTAGAGCCTGGTCATCGTTTCACGAGACTTCTCATCGACTATCACCATCAGCGAAGCGCTCATAATGGACAAGAACGTGTGGTGAATGACTTAAGGAAGAAGTACTGGATTCTAAACGTTCGCAAGGCCGTAAAATCCTCATGGAATAGATGTCGAGAATGCGAACTTCGAAGGACTAAACCTACAAATCCAGAAATGGGACAAATTCCGCGGGCACGACTGCAGCCCTACAAAGCGCCTTTCAGCTTCACAGGGGTTGATTATTTCGGACCTCTGTCAGTGACAGTAAAACGAAGTCGAGAAAAACGATGGGGTGTATTATTTACCTGTTTAGTAACTCGTGCGTTTCACCTGGAACTGTCTCCAAGTCTAGACACGGACAATTATATAATGGCCCTTATGCGATTCATCAACCGTCGGGGAAGACCTGAAGAAATCTATTCGGACAATGGCACGAATTTCCGAGGAGTCGATAAAGAATTGGCTAAGTCATTGAAATAAATCGATCAAACCAAACTATCCGAACTGCTTTCGATCCACAGAATAAAATGGAATTTCATGCCGCCAGGTGCTCCACATATGGGTGGTTCATGACAGCGACTACTGGGTCTTGTAAAAAAGAGTTTGCAAGCTATTTTGAAGGAAGAAGCACCTAAGGAATACACTCTTTGGACGCTTTTTACAGAGGTTGAGAACATAGTCAACAGCAGACCGATTACATATGTCTCATAAGATCCAAAGGACCCACCAGCATTAACCCCAAATGATTTCATACGAAGTCAAACATTCTATGGGCCATCTAAGTTATGACTTGTGTAACGCGACTTGGCAAAAATAAAAACAACGCCTTAGATGATATGATTCTTTATTGAATTAACGATGTTATCTTAATAGCTGCCGCGTACAAAAAGTCTTGCTTAATTGTAGGTTCCACAATTTATAATGATAATTTGCACAGGTGAGCAAATATTACCTGGGTGCATTGAAATTTGTTTATTGCAATTTCAGCAACACGTGACTGACGATCGCCGATGCAGGTGAGAGGCAAAGCTTGTCATCGATTAATTGGATTGATCGACCTAACTCGTGGAGGTAGAAAGTGTGTGCAGAAAAAGTGCACACGACAATGATTTGGTGACCTTAATTAAGGCGGGTGCGCGTGTAGGGAATATTGGCGGATGCGCGTGTAGGAAATATGGTGCTAACTAATATGGTGCTAACTAATATGGTGCTAACTCCCCCCTCCTTAAAAATCTGTGTCTCACAGATTAAAATGGTAAAACAATCGGCTGCAGCTGAGATGTTGGGATTGGAACTGATATAGGTAAGGTTCGTTTTCTTTGGAAGTAAAATATCAGAATAATTGCGATAAGTGCCAAGGTAAATAATATTAAATCAGAGGACATTGACAGGACATTGTTCAAAGGAATCTGCTCTAGCCTTTCTACATTCTCTAGATGAAGTTTGTGTAAGAGGTGGAGATCTAGTTTGGTACTTCTTTCAGTTAAATTAGGTTTAAGAAATGAGGGTAGAACCTGAAATGTCCTGACTTCCTCGCTGACGTATTTTGTATCGAGCCAAATTGTGTCGTTTTGAATATTGACGACGTAAGTACCATTGAGGATTCTAGTAGTGTTTTCGTGCCTAAAGCTTCCATTAAAATTGGTAAGATAGATTGTGTTATCGTCTAGGAGCTTGACGATTCTGCTACTGTAATACTGGTAGTTGCATATTGCGTCAGATCCTGCTAGTACCTGCACGATGCAGTCGGATGGAAGTAAATTGATCAATTGGTTTTCTCTGCAAATAGTTATGTCTCGAATTCGAGTACATTCACCGGTTAGGGCGTATTTTTTTGATTGTGTTAGGAGATGGAAATCTTCAAAAGATACCGAGTTGCTCCTGCTTCTCGGCATGTCGGATTTCTACCGACTAAAACCACCTCCGTTTCCTCCAGAAAATCTTTACTCCATAATTCATTTCTTGCACTGTCCGTGTGCAATTATTTCCTGAAAGCTTGTTCATTAAATAGTACTTCCCAGACGATGTATATCGGTATAAGGGATAGTACCAGTATCTCAAAAGTTTTATTTTGAGTTCAATATATCTAATTTTGTTTCACATTTGTAGCAGGAAAAAAAATATTAGCGTTCTTAAAAAAAAGATATATATATATATATATATATATATATATATATATATATATATATATATATAAAGGAAAAAGGAAAAAAAAAGAAAAAAGATGTTTGAATAACTGAGATGTATCATTTTATGGTTTCTTACAGTGGGGTTGATAAGGACATGGTTGTAATCGATGTTACTCGTTTTTGAGGGGGCTTATAACATATAGGAGTAGGGAACCTTTAGTAATTACCATGGGTACAGCAAATTCGATGGCTTGGATCTCGTTTTCGTATGGAAGAGTTTCAATTTGGGCGAGTAATTTACTAATCTCAGAACTATCCAGCAGGTTGGAGTTAACAATTCCTTCTTTGGCAAGTTGGCAGGCTAGAACTATTTCGCGAATTTCGTCCTTGAAAATAGTCATCTTATTAAAAAGCGATTGTTCCAATTTATCGTTGTTAAAAGTGTTGAAATCCGCAACTATCCTGTTATAGTTATCTGCAAGTTGAGTCGACACTTGGGTAATGTAGTGATTTAATGTGTACTGCTTGTTGTTATTAGCAATCATATTATTTTGCGACTTGATGATACTATCCCAGTCCGTGGCGTCTGGGTTGCCTGCTAGCCACTTCCAGGCCGAACCGATCCAATTAATTGAGCGCTTGGTCCTATTCCCGGCTTGCAGTTGCTCTAGTGACGCTTCTATTTTCCCAAGTTGATGATAAAGTTGCGGCACCAGGATGCTGGATCTATTGACACGTTGTTGCACTATAGACCTCATGTTGGCTGCTACTTCTTTGAACTTATCTAGGTCTATTGAGTGGATTATCTTGAAATCTCCATCTATGATTCTGCCAACTCCCCGTCTGAAGGTAACTATTGGTCCTGTGTATTCGTAGGTATGTATCGCGGCTCGCGTTGTCATGGTGACTAACCTGAAACAGGAGTGGTGTTTTTCAGATGCGATTTGTGAATTCTATTGCCTAAATCTGTAGTGATAGTTACTCGATTGTCTTTGGCCACTATCATTTTTTTAAAGAGAGGTTTGTTTTTAGTTTTAATTTGCTTATCCTTTTTATATACTATGTCACCAGGCTGGTAGGCTTTGGGCTTTGCCCTTCGCTTGTTGTGTACGTTTATTTGGTTTCTTTGCTTACGAAGGATTTCATGTTTCAGATCGTTGTTCAATTTAGCTTTGAAATTTACAATGTTCTGGTAGTTGATACGTTGCGATCTTCCTAGGAAGACGTCCACGGGTTTTGTTTTTGTTACAGAGTGGAACGAGTTATTGTTTCTATCAACCGCAATCAGCACGATTTCTTTTAAAGAGAGTTCTCTATACTCTTGTTGAAGGCATCTGACAATTTCTATTATTGTAGAATGGAGCCTCTCGATTGGTCCGTTAGTTTCACTTTTCTGAGGAGGGACAACGTAGACTTTTACCCCCAGTGCTTCCACAAGGTTCATAACTATTGGGCTCATGAAACCGCCTTCGTTATCTATAACCAAAATCTTGGGTGCGGTGAAATAATGTAGAATTTTGATGATCTTTTGCCGAAGGTGAAGAGCGGATTTATTTTTTATTTGAAATTTTTTTGTGAACTTGCTGAATTTGTCTATGCAGGTTACATATTTTTCACCAGCGATTTGTATGATGTCCATGTGTAGAATTTCTGATGGATATTCTGGTGCAGGTGTTTCCTGTAGCGCGGGCTTTTGAGGATGGCGATCATACTTATTAAGGTTGCAAACTTCGCATGCTTTGGTGAATTGTCTTATGAGCTTACTCATCTTGGGGAAGTAGTATTTTTCTAATATTTGGTCTTTGTTTTCCTTGCAACTTCTGTGCGCTCTGCGGTGCGTCTCTTCGATAATGCGAAGTTTATTTTCATCGTTCGCAATGTCCTGAACAACTCTTTGAGTAAGACGAATTTTATATTTGGAGAAGTGTTCCTTATATACGTCCTGCAATATTTGCATATATTTTTCGGGGATTTTAATGCCATTAATAACATTTGGACATAATGCGCGTTTTAGTGCTCCGATTAATACTTCTCTTTCGATTGTTGGGAGACGAATGTATTGTCTATCGAAACCAGGATGCGGTTGCTCATGAGCGAGAATTTTTTTACCCTCAGAGAATATCAGTTGTTTCCTAAATACGTTTATTGGTGCCTCACAATGCGGGATGAGGTCGCTGTTATCTTCCATAGCGCTGTGCGCAGTTCCTGAGGTCAAAACAAGCGTATTTACTTCTAACGGCAGTCTTGAAAGGGCATCCGCAAACAAATTGGTTTTACCAGGCTTGTAGATAAGCTCGTAATTGAACTCTTCTATCCTCGCCTTCCAGCGTTTCAGTGTCGCGTTGTGGTTGTTGTTACTTAGTGCGAAGGTGAGTGGTTGATGGTCTGTGAGGATTCTTACTTTCTTCGCACCGTACAAGTAAGTTCTTAGTTTATCCAAAGCCCAAACGATGGCCAGTAATTCTCGTTCATTCGTGGCATAGTTCTCCTCTGTTGCATTTAAAGATCTTGAAATATATGTAATCGGTCGGTCTTTCCCGAGGTTACCCTGCGAAAGTACAGCACCAATGGCGTGCTTGGATGCATCAGTTGTCAAATTAAAAGGCTGCTCAAAATCTGGGAATGCTAGTACTTCTGATGAAGTCAGGAGTTCTTTTAGGTCCTTGAAAGCTTAAAGTTCAACGTTCCCTAGAGAGATTTGTCTTTTCCTGGACTGATTTGCTTTAACCTGAGCGTTTTCTCCCCTAGTTAGATTCGTTAATGGTTTTGCTACCTTTTCGAAGTCCTTTATAAATTTCCTGTAGCAGGATGTCAAGCCAAGGAACGCCTTTAGGTCCTTCAAATTTGTAGTGACTTGGGTGCTAGCGGCTATTTTCTTGGGGTCTGGAAGAATGCCCTCCTGAGAAATGATATATCCCAAATATTCGACCTGAGTCTTCAAAAATGAGGATTTATCTAAATTGACTTTTAAATTTGCACGCTTAAGTTGGGCAAGTATAGTTTCTAGGTTTTGTAAGTGCTCCTCTTCGGTTTTCCCCAGGATGATGATATCATCTATATACACAAAGCAAAGTCGTCCGATATAGGGTTTTAAAACATCGTCGATCATCTTTTGGAAAATAGCGGGGGCGTTCCTAAGTCCGAACGGCAATCTAGTGAACTCAAATTTCCCATTTTCTGTCGAGAAAGCTGTTTTCGGAATATCTTTGTCTCGCATTCTGATCTGGTGGAATCCAGATGTGAGATCAAGAGTAGTGAAACACTTGGAGATGCGAAACTTGCAAGTGTGTTTGTAATATCGGGTATTGGATACGTGTCCGATATCGTGACCGCATTAAGTTTCTTACAATCGATAACGACCCTGTACTGCTTTTCACCTAACGAGTTAGCTTTTTTGGGAACGACCCAAATTGGAGAGTTGTAAGGACTCCGTGAAGGTCGGATAATTCTGTCCTCAAGCATTTTTTTAATCTGTTTGTCGACTTCTGCTCTCAAATTTACAGGGTAACTGTACGACTTGGTGTAAATTGGATCACATGTAGAAGTCCTAATATCAGCCGTTACGTTTGTTTCGATAATTTCCTTATCATTTATTGGTCCAAATAGCTTGGCGTGTTTGTGTAGGATGGCTTGCAATTTGTTCTTAGTTTCTTGGGGAAGGTGATCGCACATAACTTTCACATGATTGACCTGCTTAGATATCTTTGCCTTTAAAGGGATTTTAATATTTGGTTTGATTTTTAATATATTGTTTTTCCTGTCGATGATTGCGTCTAATTCCTTTAGAGTATCGTCTCCAATAATTCCGTCGAATGACTTTAATCCAGGCAGTACGTAGAAATCTACCAAGATATCGTTACCCACACTTTTAAAAAATTGTCCTTTTACTTTTTGAGCTATAAGTAATTCTCCCAAGGCAGATTGGATTTTGAAAGGTTCTGGAACTGGTTTAGCATTGAAAGCATTTTTTGGTGCAATAAAATTTTTATTAGCACCTGTATCGATTAGAAAATTTAAGATCTGCCCATCGCGGGTGGTATATTCTATGTATGGAACGCTAGAAGGGCGTCCATCATAAAATTTAGGTGGTTTCCTTCTAATTCATCTCTACAATCTTCATATGGAGTAGTGTCGTTATCCTCAAGATATTCTTCTGGACATTCGGCTTCGTAGGTTACAGGCTATTCTATGTGAGGTTCGTGTGATTCTATTTGAGTCTCTATATTATAGAGGCGTTGCGTTTTCCTGGGTTGGTTTGCAGAATCACTCGAGCGTTTGTGACCTTGAAGGTAGGATGGTCTGTTTATATAATCAACCTGTCGCGTTTGGATGGATTTATCGACATCCATTGGAGTCGGCGGTTTGGGTTGATTGGGTCTTGGAGGTGGATTAGTGATCCTATCTCGAAACTGATACATCTTATTTCTGTCGGCCACACCCAATTGTTGGTAGGGTAGAAGTATCTTGGGTTTCGCTTGATCAAAGCGGGAGCTAAAGAACTGATTGACAGGTGCGGAAATTGTATTGCTACTCTGCCGTTGGTGAATGGGAAAGTTCCTAAAATTTAAATTTTGGACATCTAAGCAGGATGCATAAGCATCCGGGAGTGATTGAGGCTTTTGAATTATTAACATTCGAGAAAGATCTCCGTTTAGACCTCTTACAAAAACATCTAGTGCTCTGTTTCTGTAATTTTCGGTAAGTGCTGCGATAGTTTCTTGCGACTGGTCCTCTGTTTTAATTTTGTTTATTAGAAGCGACAACTGGTGATTGACCGCCGCGAAAAATTCATCGACACTTTTATTACGTTGAGACATGGAATGCAATTGATGTTCTAAGGTACGAATGTCGCGTTTGTCCGCATAGTGAAGTGATAGGCACTTCTTTATGCAAGACCAATCATCGTCAAAGATGTTATATGATATTAGGGCAGCATCAGCTGGTTTCCTAATTTTCTGCCGAATATGGCGAAGTATGGCCCTAAATATCGGTTTTCCGCGCACTATTTCATAGTCTCTAAGGATTGTCTCCACATTTTGAACCCATGATAAGTATTGGACTGGGTTGCCATCAAAGGGTTGGAGATCTCGGACAGAGTCAGGTAATTTCTTGATATCATCAAGATCTTTTTCCGTTTTAGGTAAGCCTGAGTCTATTGAAGACGATGAGTAGGGTTGGGGATTAACCGATAGTTTGTGCTCGATTGCTAACAATCTGGCTTCACTTTGTTCGTTTCTACTAAATTGTAGATTGATAGCTGCAACCGCTCTCTCAAGTCCCGAAAGACTAGCATCTGATTTTTTAGTTAGTTCAATTTGAGCATTGACTGCTCCAGTCAATTGACGAATGGTTTCGTGAATAGCTTCCATTTTGAAACACTAACTGACAATTAAATTGATAAGATACAAGAAAGACTACAAAGGGATGTTGACAAGGGTTGTGCACGAACTGAATTGCAAAATTTTACAAATGCACCGAAGTAATTCACAATTTCTTTCACAATTTTTTCACTTGCTTATTATATAAACACGTATATAAATCAATATAATAAAATATGTATAAATCGATTTTATTAATCGCAATTTTAAAAAATGATAGTTTAAATGTGGATAACTTCTTTGTTTGAAAGATTAAGAAGGACTTACATTAAGATAAAAATTGTTGCTGCTATTGCTCGCATGATCCAATCGCTGGGACAGTCCGTATGGGTCCTTTTTAACGCGTAACGCGATTTGCAAAAATAAAAACAACGCCTTTGATGATATGATTCTTTATTGAATTAACGATGTTATCTTAATAGCTGCCGCGTACAAAAAGTCTTGCTTAATTGTAAGTTCCACAATTTATAATGATAATTTGCACAGGTGAGCAAATATTACCTGGGTGCATTGAAATTTGTTTATTGCAATTTCAGCAACACGTGACTGACGATCGCCGATGCAGGTGAGAGGCAAAGCTTGTCATCGATTAATTGGGTTGATCGACCTAACTCGTGGAGGTAGAAAGTGTGTGCAGAAAAAGTGCACACGACAATGATTTGGTGACCTCAATTAAGGCGGGTGCGCGTGTAGGGAATATTGGCGGATGCGCGTGTAGGAAATATGGTGCTAACTAATATGGTGCTAACTTCTATTTCGGGAAACTACCAAAGCGCTGATGTGTACCTGAGAAAGCATTGGAGATACGCCCAAACGAAAGCCGACCAATTCTGGAAACGATGGGTGAACGAGTATCTCCCAACCCTGATTCGGCGGAAAATGGCTGCGCGAGACTACTCCTGTGAATGTCGGAGACGTTGTCATGATCACAAACAACAAAACTCCGAGGAATAACTGGCAAAAAGCAATAATAGAAAAGGTATTCCCTGAAAAAGATGGCATTGTTAGAGTGGTTGACCTTCGAACACAAAGCGGCGTGCTCCGAAGACCGGTAACGAGCATATGCCCTTTTGGCCTGAGAAGTAATAAGCAAGCTTATAAGAAGGGAGAAATGTCGGAGATTGAGAAAAAGAACGAACGCCGCCCTTCCAAGTTCTCATAATTTGTAGTACCAACACTGCCGTTCGTTCAGATTCTTACAGGCGACGGCTTCGCAGTATCGAATTTGTTATAACTCACTTTTTTTAAGTACGTGAATCTTTCGTTATATCAGCAAGTCAAGTCGTCACGAAGGGCGACAAGAAGAGCTGTGGCGGGTCACCACTAAGTGGCGACATATCTATTTCGATACTTCTTCTTGTTTCCTTTTGTGACCCAACTATTTGAAGAGCCATGAATGTCCGTTGCCTAAGTCTGCGTTAAGAAGCTTTGTTTTAAGGTTTTTGTGGATGGCGATGCTTTCCCCTACATTCAATTACCTGCTGTTTATCTGATGCGCCGAATGCTGACGATGCCAATGGAAAAAGAAGGAAAAGGAAAAGAAGGGAAACATATTTCACAAATAGCAGAAATCAATGGCTACGACGTATTGAATGTTTTAAAGCTACTATCTACACAGCAACAAAGACCAATTCCTTAAACTTATGTACTGCATGATAATCCTGCTCCGCACGTTTTTACTGATGAGTCAAACGAGGCAAAAAAACTTAATTGACCACGTATAGCTGGTTCCTTATTTCGCAATTGAGCAAATTGGGGTCACTTGGATTGATTTGCGCCGTACAAATATTATCATGAAAATAATATTCATGAAACAAACAGGCAACCCCGTCAAAACTATACCTTGCAAGTAGAGGAAAGGAATTTATATTTAACAAACGACTTGCTTTCTTCGAATCCTTCGTTTATTGGCCACATCTAGTCTCATCGAGTCAACTCCCTAGTTAAATGATGAAATACACCAAGACGAATATATTTCACAGTATACTCCTCACAGTTTATCACGGATCTGATGAAGGGGAAGTGTAGGGCTTAAGATAAAGTAAATTACGGTGAGATGGCAAACGAGTGATTGATCACTAAGGGGTAGCGATGATCAATTCGCTTGAGAGTTGCTCTATCAAAAATGCAAAAGTCTTCGAGTGCTCATGATAACAGAAATACATTTGATTGATGTTTCCCGAATTTCACAGGAAGACATGAGTTCTGTTGAGAAAGTATTGGAAAAATAAAAACTGTATATACTGTCTTGCTCGCAAATTCAACGTGATTTTTTTAGATGAAAAGAAAAGCATTTAACAATCAATCATCCATGCAAATCCAAGCAACTTCGTCAGCAGTTAGAGAACTATGTTGGGAGAACAACACAGAGATATCTGCATCAGTCGTTGTGTTGTCTACTGCTATTGCAACTATTATATGTGTTGATAGACACATTGTTTTTTGATCAAAGTAGCCAAAGCAGCTGCAAATCAAAATATCTAATTCAGAAACTGCGGCTGAGAGAAAATGCACTAGTGTCTACGGATTATGAGATGAGGGAATTTTTGCGGAGGAATTCGCGGCAACTGTGAATTTATATATCGAATTAGTTGAAACCAAAATCAAAGTCAAAGCATTACAGCAAGGGCCTCAAAGGCTAAAATTCTCATGTACCATTTAAAATGAAGTGGGCTTGATAGGATAAACAGTTTGCAGACCCGTCGTTAGACAATTTAACACATGTGTTCCAAATATGGAGAAAGAAGAAGAATGCGAAACTTTATTTGAAGAATAATATATTCGAACGAGTGATGGCTATTATCTGCTGACACCAATGCGAAAAACTGCCCTAAAATATGGTAAATCATACAATAAAGCAGTTTAGATATATTTTTGATTGGAGTGTAGATAACTAAAGATCGTGGTAATAAAAACTATATTGAAAACTAGGCCACAAGGAAGCATTAACCAAACACCAACAAATTATGTCAACACAAAACTTGGAAATGTTACCAATGCAACGAGTCTTAGTAGGAATCAAAATAGCTCAAATCGATGTATTTATCTGGATCCTATAACAAAACCGTATTTGACACATAATCACTAAAATTCACCACTTTTCATATATATTCACAGCTGATTTGACTAAAATGTGCAGGAAATTTCGACTTCTAGATGAAGATAAAAACACACCACGTATATCTTGTAGAACTAATCCAAATGAACCACAAGGTGCGACCCTTAAGCTGCACTCGGTCAACATCCCAGTAATATCTACATTAATATTAAAAATACTAAACACAATAATAATTATGAAAGTACTACTACTTTAAATAATAACAATTAGCGCTACGCATAACGGTAATTGGAATGAGTTAATATTAATCGTATCATCTATGGGAGCATCCATTGATTACATAAGGTTTTTGATGGATGAATATTGACGCGGATCAATCGGTGGGCGCCTTTTCTATGTTATTTGTCATTTTCGTATCGATGCTTCAAGGACAAAAGAGCGCTAGCAAAAATGAAAGCAGTTTTTGTTATTACGCCCACTGAAGATTTTGCCGCGTGATGGCCATTTTGAATAGTTGCGTTCAAAATTGCCATCATTCTGGCATAATCACTGAATTTATATTTTTTCACGATTTCACGTAAATAAGATTGATAATTATTTCGTATTTTCTGTTGGTCATGAAAAATAGATAATATGCAGTAAAAATTGGTTCAATTGCATGTAAAAAATAAAAAGAAAGTAATTGAAATCTTAGTAATCGTAAGATTTCAATTACTAAATCTAACAAAAACTACAATTTTTTATTTGATGTATGATTTTTAAAGCATATGATCTTGCAAAGTATTGACAACAAAACATTTTACCAATCAAAGCGTTGATTACCACAAATGCAAATTTGATTGGAACCGTGGACGTGCTGTCTGGTGACGGATGGCAAATGACAGCACCTGAAGAGGAAGCCATCCGACACCCCGAAACCACACTTTCCATTAAACTCTTAAAACTATCAAAAATCTCCTCAAATTATGCAAATATTATAATACGTTGATTGAATTTACAACAACGTTTTGATAATGAAAGATATTGTGTAATATCATCCGTATGAACCCTCTTTAAATGGTAACTTTGAATGATTTTTTATTTTTAATTTAATTTTTTTCATTATCATGGAAAAAATTTTGCTGTTTTCTTTTCAAAAACTGATAAGAATGTATAAATTTTATAAACTGGTATTACTGTGCTATGCAAATCAGGTTAAAAAATTATTTTTTATGAAAAACATTCTGATTTTTCGTATTTTTTTATTCAATTAAAAAACGGCTGGAACAATTTTTTGATAATGTTAAACACATCACAAAAATGTTGATACACTTCTATTGACACCTTAATGATGCAAATATTATATCTTGTTCGTGAGATATAACGAATGACAGAAATGATCTTCAAAGACATGATGACTGTTAATGATTTGTTATTTTTTATGGAATATTTTTTGTAATTATGAGAAAAAGTTTTGATGGTCTTTTTACAAACATTGTTTGGAGTATATAAATTTTATAAAAATTGATTACTGTCTTACGCAAATTAGGTTAAAAATTTCTTAGTTATGAAAACAAAACTAATTTTTTGCACATTTTTTCCTTAACTTAAAAACCGGCTTCAACAGTTTTTTCAAAACTTGATAGATTCACACAATTGTTAATAAGCGTCGATTTACACTTAAACGATGCAAATCGTATGTTTATTTCGCGAGATATAACGCATGACACAAATGACCTTCATAGGGAATACTAACAACCCCCCCCCCCAACCGAAGTTTCCCAAAAACTAAACACCTCTTGAAATTGCAGAGACGCTTCGATTGACACCTAAACGAAGTCGATAGAACTTTGTTTGCGTGAGTTATGCTCGTAGAAAACCTGTCCATGAACGTACATATGTACGTACGTAATTACACACACACACATACATCTCTCTTTCTAAAAACTTTTTATATATACTCTATAGACCTTAAAACGTAAAGAAATGTTGAAAATTTCAATTTCGATTTTCGAGGCGATTACAAGAACTTCACATATACTGGGAAGTTAATTATAAACAATTCATTGACTACAGCGGCTAAGACACAATTGATAGATTTTGTATACCACATAAAGTTAGCTACAAATGTAAGGACAATAATTTGTAATATAGGAATACCATCTACGTATGACGATTTAAAAACAAAATTGTCTAGAACTTACAGAAATACAAATACTGTACCTCAATTACACACGATGCTACGTAATTTATCCTAAAAAAAAACATTAACTCATAAAGACAGATTGGTTAATATTATTAGCGATTTAAATCAGCTGCAAATATCCAATTTGAGTGCAACGGCAACGCAAGCTGAGAAATACACTATAGTCATACTAAATGAAACATTTGCTTTAACTATTTTCAAAAATGGTTTGGATGACCAGTTAAAAAGCACATTATTCACAGCTAGACCGAAAACTTTGGCAGAGGCAGTAGATTTGAGTCTAGATTTAGAGAAGAGAGAGTTCCAAATAAATAAATTCCTAAATATAAATAAAAACAGATATAATAGATATGACGGACACAACAGTTTCAATAATGATAGGAACAACCAAAATCGATTTCAAACAAGAAGTAATACTCAATATAATACAACAATCAAAATAATAATAACAGGAATTTTACCAGCATAATACAAACAACGGGTATAGTAACAGAAATAATATCCCACAACATCATAACCGGAATAACTATAGTAACAATCGATATGATATTAACAATGCGCGGAATAAAAATCAACATAACGTTAGATTCCCTAACAATAGAGGAAGATATGTGAATTAAGTACACAACCAGGAAAACGGGGAAGGCTCCGGAACGAAATAAATACCCCGACCGGACCAAAAATTTACCAAATTTCGGATAATTGTATGAATTACGTCAAAGTTTATTGTGCAAATGCAGCACAGCCCCTAACGTTCCTTTTAGATACAGAAGCATATTTCTCCTTATGCAAACTAAAAGAGAACGAGCTATTTCGACTAATGATAACTGCAAATTATCGGGAATCACTAATGAGACTATAACATATCAAGGTTTAATCAATCTTACACTACAACTATCTGACAGTTTAGGAGTAAAACACAAATTTTACATCGAAGACAATGTATTCCCCATTAAAACGGACGGCATTATTGGGATAGATCTATTAACAAAGTATGCTTGCAAAATAGACTACGAAACCTACACGGTAAATTTTTCGGCAGATCAGGGTGACAGTATAATACCAATGGAATGTCGAGAAATCGAAATAGGACATATCAAGCTTCAAGCAAGATCCGAGGTAAATGTACCTATCAATTTTAACTCAGATATTGACCAGGTCGTCCTGAGTAAAGAATTAGAAGAATAATACCAGCCAAAAGAATTTGCCACATAAAAATTCTGAACACAAAAGATTCAGAAGTAATCTTGGAGAATATTGAGTCTGTATTAGATACCCCATATTCCCAAGCGCTCCATGAAAGGCCGAGCAACAAGAAGCCGCCCACCAGGAAAACCACGCAAACGATGGGAGGATGCAGTTGACAACGACAGCGAATCCTTGCTGGGATTCGCTAATTGGAGGACGCGGTCGCTGGACCGAGACAGTTGGAGGCAGTGTCTTCGGGAGGCCAAGGCTCGATTTGGGCTGGTGCGCCATTGATGATGATGATTAGATACCCATCCACTTACCCACTATGAGATAAAAAACTACCAACAAAATAATTTCTAGCGCAAAGCTAGATTCAGCACTCTTAACAAAATTTTGAATAAAGATTCAACAGATCCTCTAGCGCAAGCTAAAATCTTTGAGTTAGTAGAAGGATATCAAGATATTTTTCATCTTGAGAATGAACATTTAAGTGTTAACCTTTTTTTATAGACAAAAAATAGAAATAACAGAAAGAACACCAGTATACACCAAAAACTATAGATTGTCTCATAGTCAAACTGAAGAAATGAAAAATCAAGTACATAAACTTCTGAATGAGAATATAATAGAACCTTCAGTTAGCCCATACAATTCTCCATTATTATTAGTACCAAAAAAAGATGATGTTACATCAAAGAAATGGCGTTCGGTAGTAGATTTCTGAAGACTAAATACTAAAATAATCAATGATAAATTTCCTTTAAGTCGAAATGAAGACATATGAGGTTAATTGGGAAGAGCAAAATATTTCTCAACGCTTGACTTAACAAGCTCTTTTCATCAGATTGAGTTAGACGAGTCATCTCGACCACTAACGGCATTTTCTGACACTCATGGACATTATCAATTCACCAGATTACCATTCGGACTAAAAATTTCTTCTAATAGCTTCCAGCGAATGCTTACCATCGCATTGAGTGGACTTGATTCTGAAGTATTTCTATATGTCGATGACATTATTGTCTTTGATTGCAGCATAAATCACCACAGCCAAAGTATGCGAAAAGTTTTCCAAAAATTAAGACAATACAATCTTAAATTAAACCCTTACAAATGTCAATTCCTTAGAACTGAAGTGGTATTCTTAGGACATTTGGTAACTAAAGATGACATAAAGACCGACCCCTCCAAATATAAAACTATAGAAAATTATCCAGTTCCAAAAAACGCGGATGAAACTCGTAGATTCGTTGAATTTTGCAATTATTATAGACGTTCCATACCCAACTTCGCTTATATAGCCAAAAATCTCAATTCATTATTAAAAAAGAAAGTACCTTTCATTTGGGATAATTAGTGCCAAGTGGCATTTGAGACGCTCAAATCTAAACTAATGAATCCCCCAATTTTGCGATACCCAAATTTCGATAAACCGTTTAAACTGACCACGGATGCGTCAAACTACGCACTAGGAGCAGTTTTATCACAAGGTGATATAGGATCTGACCTACCTGTATCATACGCAAGCAAATCACTAACAAAGCATGAACTGAATAAGCCCATAATAGAGAAAGAACTATTTGCGATACATTGGGCAATAAATTTTTTTAGGCTATACTTATACGGTAAAAAATTCATGGTTGTCACCGACCACAGACCATTAGTTTCACCCTTTAGCCACAAAAATACATTTTCAAAATTAACTAGGATTAGATTCGACTTAGCAAACAATGATTTTGAAATCATTTATAAGAGAGGTGAAATAAACACTAACGCAGATGCTTTGTCACGCATTGAACTTTATTCAAAAATCTTAAAGAAAATGATTCCAGCTGAGATATAAGTTAATTAGAAATAAAAAAGCGTCTTGATGCTTTTTAAATAAGTGCAAGACAAAAGTCTTGCGTCTTTATTCTTTAACTCTAGATTACAAAAAGAACTTAGTCTAAAGTGCGCTTATCCTATTTATATCCTAAAAGCGCTGACTGCACGTCTAACCGATTTCCTTTGTTCAGCAGCGTGTGTCGTTTGTTTACTTCCTAAATGCGCTGACTGCGCGTCTGGCCGATTTTCTCTGGTCAGGCTTGTAATAATGCATCGTTGCATTATTGAATGGGAGTGTCGTGTTAATTCTTCCCCCTTTGAAAACGATGGTCCACTATCGTCAAAAATAAGGTAAGTTGAATGTGCTGCAAGTTTCAGCTGAACTAATGATGTCTTACCTTCTTCTGGAGTCTGTTTTTTTACTTTTTCTGGAGTCTGTGTAGAAGAGTAATAGATTTTAATATATTGTTTTTTTAGAATACAATTTCCAAAAATTAGAAGTATGATTACTATCACACTGGCGAGTACATAGTTGGTGAATTGGTAGCTATTCCTTTCATATTGTAGAAGATTGATTCTTTTGGAGTTATTGATGTGAAGATCAGTCGTAACTTCCAACGATAATGGTTTAAATTCCTTACCATTCTGGGATGTTTGCAGAATTGCAGGGAGAATTTGTAAAGCCGATTCCTCCTTCTCGAAGTATGTTCTTTAATTTGCCTTTATGGTCGCATTGTCAAATTCGACCAAAAATGAGCCATTAAGATTGTATGTGAGGAAACGAACGAAGTTGTTTAGGAATAAAATTCCAGGATGAATGTAATCGATGGTTGGAATTTTCTCGTTGCTGATTTTATTATAATTCGTGTTGACGCTTTGCATTAAATTAGGGATACAAGATGTATTGCTTATTTCTAGTAAATTAGAATCTTTACAAACAAAGAAATGATTATAAGCTATGCAATTACAGTTTCGAAAATTTTATCTTGCCATTTAATGATTTTTTCAAATTGAATCTCGTTAACTAAATTTCCCTTTTTTTACTGGTTTTGAAAACATTAGAGAATTTACATTGCCAGCCAATGAATCGCATAGTTAATATTAATAAGTTCCTCTTTCACAATTTTAAATTTAAATTGAATTTGAAAAACAATTTTGTTATTTCCTTGACTACATTTTTTAATAAACCCTTAATCTCGTTATTTATTTTAGTTATCGTATTTATCCGGCCATTGTACAACTGGTTTATAATGACGTGCTTGTTGGAGTTTTGTAACAAATTAGAAATGATGGTAGTGAAATCCTCGTGATCTGGGTTGCCGCCCAACAATTTCCAGGCAGTACCTATAAAATCTAGTGGTATGTTTACTCTTCGAAGCATGAAGTTACGTACGAGGGTTACTATTTGCTGTAATTCGTGTGATAGGTATTTCGCAAGGGGATGATGCTGCACTATAAAAAAATTTGAAAACGTATGTGCTTGTGATATGAAGTGATTATACGAGGGGTGATCAAAAAGTAATGAGAAACGGTTATTTCCAGTCCGCATAAAAATCCAACAAATTTTTTTTCCGCTTGCTTATAGACTCACTAGGTCAGCATGAAAAAATCATATAAATAGACTACGATTCACGGGAGGGACATTCAGTTGAATACGAACCGGCGAAGAAATAACATAAAAATGGAGAAAAACGAAATTAGAACAGTCATTAAGTACCTCTGTTTGAAAAAAATGTCTACCAAAGACATACACAGCGACTTAGAGGAAACATTGGGGAACTCTGCTCCTCCATATTCCACAGTTGCCCGCTGGGCTAAGGAGTTTAAGCTGGGAAGAACATCCACTGAAGATGAACACCGCGAAGGACGCCTATCTTCGTTCCACACTGAAGATAACGTGAAAAAGGTCGAAGATGTCGTGTTGGCAGATCGAAGAGTGACCATCAGACATGTAGCTGAGGTCACAGGGATCTAATACGGTAGCGTTTGAACAATCCTTGTGGACGAATTGTAGATGAAAAAGGTCTTTGCGCATTGGGTACCGCGAATGTTAACCGACGAGCACAACAAAAAACGAGTCAATATTTCAAGGGTGAATCTCCAAAAGTTCCAAGCAGATCGGAAAAAAATTCTGTCACGTTTCGTGATCATGGACGAGACCTGGATCTACCATTTTGATCCTGAAACCAAACAACAATCGATAACTTGGAAGCGAGCCTCCTCACCAACACCGGAAGTCCAAAGTGTCAAGTTCGGCGGGAAAGGTTATGGTGTCCGTTTTTTGGGACGCCGAAGGAATAATTATGGCGAAATATTTGGAAAAGGGAGCCACTATTTCGGCCACTTACTACGCGGACCAAATAGGAAGATTGTGGGAAGTCATTAAGGCAAAAAGACGCGGCAAACTGCGAGCTGGAGTGCTGTTTCACCAAGACAACGCTCCGGCTCACAAAGCCGCAGTTGCGATGGCTGCCATTCAAGAAACGGGATTCGAACTGCTGGAACACCCACCCTATTAGCTAGATCTAGCTCCTAGTAACTTCTACCTCTTTCCTCGTCTCAAGCAACACCTCCAAAGCAAGAAATTTGAAGACAATGGTGAAGTGATGGACGCTGTTGAGAGGTTTTGGGAGGGTCAAGACAAAAAAAATTTTCTCAGGGAATCCTGCGTTTAGAAAAAAGATGGACTAAATGTATTTCCTTGTTAGGAGACTATGTAGAAAAATAATTTTTTTTTGTAACTGTCATCACCGTCTTTTATTGTGATTCTCATTACTTTTTGATCACCCCTCGTACTAGTACAAATCGATTCATGTATCAGCTTAAAGTTTCGATTGCGAATTCTAGTTTTTCTAAATGGGGGGTCACTACTTGCGAGTTCGGGAAGTTCAGAATTTGTACCTTCGTACCGCCTGAAGATGCATCTTGAAACAATCAATTACGGATTTTATCTTTATGGACTATTTTACCGGATGCTGTTAGTATGGTGGTGTGTCTGTTTTCTCTGACAGTTTCTTGACGATATCTAGGTGTAAGTTTTGATCCCTTTCGCTAATTTAGTCTAACGAAAACTATTTCTCCTATTGGGTAGTCTTTAATTGGCTGCCTTGATTTATTGTGAAACCTTAGGTCCTGACTTTGCTTATTTTTAAGTTTTCCAATATTTTCCAACCGAATGTTTTCTAGCTCTTCGGGAGAGACTTTGGACTAAGCGTCCAAAGAACAAATCTATTGGTTTTTTTCGAGTGACTGAGTGAATGGAATGATTGTATTCATTAACTGCTCTTTCCAGCAATTCATCGAATGTGCAAGAGGGCTCTTCTCTTTTAAGGCACCTCATCGTTTCTGTTAATGTCGAGTGCCATCTTTCGACTTGCCCATTTACTTCACTCTTATATGGTGGCGTCTGGAACGTTTTGATTTTAAGCTCATCTTCCATCATTGACATTAAAGTTGGGGAGCGAAGAGCTCCTTCGTTGTCAACTACTATATTTTCCGGCAAACAGAAATAGAAAATATTGTCTCTCAAGGGACCTCTGATATCGTCCACGGATTTAGACGAAATTTATTTTGCTAAAGCAAATTCAGAAAATTTATCGATTGCAGATAGAACCCGATGTTTTTCTGTAGCAAATAAATCGATGTGTATCGTGTGCCCTGGATACATTGGAATGGGGGTTGCGTTAATGACAGGCTTATTTGAATGTTTGTCATATTTGCACTCTTTGCATATGGTACAACGCTTAACTATTTTTTTAATTTTTGATGACATTTGGGGGAAATAGAAATTTTCCAATAATTGGAGACGATTCTCTTCGGCGTTTCTATGTGCTCTTTTGTGTACTCGGAGTATTCTCTTCTCTTGCTCTACTGCGTTTGGGATATCCTCAACCATTTTTCTGGTAAACCTTACTTTATAGTCACGGATTCTCTCGATAAGGCCGAATGTACCTTCATCTGTAAGTAATCCGTTAAAGATGCTAGGCTTTAAGTATCTTTTAAAAAGTTGCACTATATCTTGCTCTGTGAAATTTTGCTGGATGATAATGTGTCTAGTGTAGTGTTCGAAAGGATTCAGAAGTTGGTAACTATTTTCGTCTCTTACTTTTAGAATAACTTGGTTTCTAAAAACGTTAATTGGCATCTCGATAGAAGGGATAAGATCATCTGCTGAGCTTTCGGCACTGTGCTCTGTGGGAGTCGTTGAGTCGGCAACAATATTCGCCTTACCTGGCTTATATTTCAGTTCATAGTTATATTCCTCTAAAATAGCTTTCCAGCGCTTCACCTTTGTTGTTTCTGTTACTTAACGCATATGTTAATGGCTGGTGATCTGCGAAAATCTTCATTTTTTTTAACCGTAGAGGAAGTTTCGTAATGCGTTAAGTACCCATATGATCGCGAGCATTTCCTTCTCGTTAGTTGCGTAGTTCTCTTCGGTCTTGTTAAGAGTACGCGACAAAAAGGATATTGGTTTGTCGTTTTGTGACAATACAGCGCCAATTGCGAAGTTCGAGGCATTGGTGGTCAGCTCGAATGGCTTACTAAAGTCTGGATGAGCTAAGATTACTTCTTTAGAAACAAGACAAGTTTTTAATTTAGTAAAAGCTTCAAATCCTTTACTATCAAGAACTACGGGCTTGTCTTTTGAGACATGCTTGGACACACGTCCATCTTCCCCTCTTTAAAGGTATGTCAAGGGTTTGGCGATTCTGGCATAGTCTCTTATAAACCGCCTATAATATCCTGACATATCAAGAAACGATCTGAGCTCCTTGAGTGTTGTCGGGGTGAGAATGAGTCAATAGCTTGTGCCTTTTTGGGGTTACTTTTTATTCCCTTGATACTGACAATGAATCCCAGGAATTCTACTTCTTTTTGTAGGAATTCGGATTTGTCAAGATTTATTTTCATGTTCGCACGTTCTAGGGTCTTGAGTACTGCGTCAAGATTCCTAAAGTGGTCTTCTTCATCTTTACCGAAAATGATAATATCGTCTATGTAAATATGACATCGCTTCCCAATATGATCTCTTAAAATATCATCTAGAGCTCTTTGAAATATAGGGGGTCCATTCTTTAAGCCGAAAGGAAGACGTAAGAACTCATATTTACCATTATTTATTGAAAAAGGCGTTTTCTTGATGTCACATTCTCTAAGCTGTATCTGGAGGAATCCACTTTTCAGATCAATTATCGAAAAGAATTCATTTCCACCTAAACTGGAAAGGACTTCGTTGATATCTGGGAATGGATAAGAATCTGTGATTGTGATAGAATTAATAATATAATAATAATTTTTTATAATCAAACACTAAACGAAATTTCTTTTCACCGGAGGAGTCCTCTTTCCTGGAAACGATCCATACTGGAGCGTTGTATGGTGATCTTGAAGATCTAATAATTCCATCATTTAGAAGTTTTTTAATTTCCTTTTCCACTACGTTCTTTAGTGCTTGTGGATATGGGTATGACTTAGAATATACGGAAGATCGTTGTAGTTCGAATTTCCCCCTTTACATTTGTCGTATAAGTAAATTTTTCATTAGGTTCGGCATACACGCTAGAATGTGTTTTTAAAATTGATTTAAGTCGCGAAATTTGACTTTATGAGTAGTCCGAAGGTTCAAATGATTTACTGTTTGGGAAAGATGCTGTTTCAAAGGGATGTGAAGATTTGCTTTTATAGACATGTAATTGCTGTTAGTGTGAATAATAGCTTGTAACTTTGTCAAGCTATCATTTTCGATTATTCCCGCGAATGTTTCTAGAGTAGGAAGTATAAAAAATCTCAATTTTTCTGCGAACGGGCCGAATAGATTGACATATGCATGGTGCGTCATATTGAAAGCACCACCAACTGAGTTAACTATAAAAGGACTTTTGTTAGCAATAGGATTACGAATAAGTTTAGGCTGGATATAATTTTTATTAGAGCCTGTATCTATTAGAATTTTCAAGGTTTGACCGCTCTTCGCCGTGTTTTCTAAATACGGAAGCGAAGAGCTCACAGCTCTAAAAAATTAACGTTATCAACTTGCTCTGCCTGTTCGGACTCGTTAAGATCTAATGAGTCAAGATAGTCCTCAATAGAGATATCCGCATCTGTTCCTGTTATGACTGTTTCTGTTATATCAGGTTGTTCCATTTCATATGTTTCACGCACATCTGAACTATACCTAGTTGGTTCTATATTAAAAAGCCTTTGAACTTTATTGGGTGTTTTTACTTGCTGTGATGGTAGTCTTTTACTAGGGAACTGAGACTTTCTAATCGGAGGTCGGTTTTGGTAATTTAACGCTTGGGATCTTATAGAGTGATCAACATCCATTGGCTCGTATACTCTCGGTTTTGGAGGCAATGCCCTATAATTGAGGTTGCTACTCTGATGCTGCATTTGCCAATGAAACTGTGGTACCTGTGGAACACGAGGATCGCAAAGAAGCTCGGGATGAAAGTCGTTTCTGCCTACATTATTTCCAAGATTTTGCCGTGGATAGATTTTCCTTGTCGACAAAGGAAGTGGAACGTGCGGAATTCGCGAGAAGCGTCTATTCGAAGAGTTGTGAGCATGCTGTGTTCGATAATTTACATTTTCAAGCTTCAGGCATAAATGCAAAGCCTGAGGGAGGTCTACTGGCTCTTTGATACTTAAAAGACGTGGTAAGTCGCCTCTAAGGCCTCTGGCGAAAGTATCTAAGACTTTCTCACGGTAACACTGTGTTAAGCTGCTCAACGACTCGTGCCCTAACTCCATAGCGGACAATTTGTTCAAAATTAAGGAAAGATGACGGTAAACACTTTGATAGAACTCATGAATAGTGCCTGCACCTTGAACAAGTGTAGTTAATCGATATTCAAGTGTTCCCAGGTCACGCTTGTCTGCGTAATGCAGAGTGAGGCATTTGGAAATTTTTTTCCAATTCAAAGGGGTGTTGTAGGACTCAAGGGCAATGTCTGCCTGTCCTATTATCTTATTCCGTATAACGGAAAAAATGCCATAGTACTTAGGTGTACCTCTTAGGTGTTCGTAAATGTGGAGGATTCTCTCAACACTTTTCCTCCACGAAGTATATTCGCTTGGGTCACCCGAAAATGTCCTTAAACTTTTTACGACATCCGGTATCCTATCCATATCGGATAGGTTCCTTTCATTGTCGACATTTATTTCAACATCTAATTCATTATTTATTTCCGCCGCGGGATCCATTATGGAGCTGAACATTTGCCTACCCTGTGTTTGTAAAGTTTCAGACACAATTCTAGTAATGAGTTGAACTAACACCGCGTTATTTTCGTTCGACGCAGCCACATGGTGACTCGGACTTCCGGAAGCTTCAACACGCAATACCGGAGAACGAATTAAATTCTTCGGGGTGGCCATAGTTTAAATTTTTAGTAGATTTAATATGTCACTTTTATAATTGGCAATTACTTTACTTCGCGAGGATTTCACTTTACATTAAATTCAACGATAATTTCTTTAGATTAAGTACAAAATATAATTTCATGAATTTCAACTCAGTTAATATAAACAAGTAACTAATTTCTTAAGTTTTCCAAATGAAATATAAATTTTTAAGTTAAAAAGTGAATTTACATTAGCTGAGTTGCTACACTTTTTTAAACATTACTTACAGGATAACTAAAATTTCGTTAAAAAGCTGCATGCTCAAGGTTTGTTGGTTGTGGACCGATCTCCCGCAAGTTGTGTTGGCTTCTTCCTTTTCCTCCAAGTTGGTTACTAAGGAGCCTTGCCACACTAAACACGCCGAATTCTCCTTGTTTGATTTTCGCAAGGTTTTTCACTGAGCACACGTATTGAACCTAGCTTTTTTTTCGCGAGGATTTTGAATTTAACGAGCTTGGTTTTTGTCCGTGCGCAAAATTGCGAAAAAGGCGCGCGTACTTGACTCGTACCGTGAACACTATTTTATATTTTAAAGCACGTACTTGATTCTCGTATCGCGATAACCTTTTCCAAGACGCGTACTTGGTTTTCGCCGCGTATCTTGTTTTTTCAGCGTGGCGGAACGCAGTCCCTGCTCGGGCACCAGTTAATTAGAAATAAAAAAGCGTCTTGATGCTTTTTAAATAATTGCAAGACAAAAGTCTTGCGTATTTATTCTTCAATTCTAGATTACAAAAAGAACTAAGTCTAAAGTGCGCTAGTTGTGGTCTTTTCCGCGTATTTCGCGGAAAAGCCAACTTTAAAAAGAACGGGAAAACGAAAATGATAAAACGAAAAATAAAATCGTATATCGTTTTATTTCGTTGCCTCGAACGTCCACTTCGGACTTCTGTCTTTAAAAAATGGCAAAATTGCTACCTTTTACAATACTGCTTATAGTATTTCTTATCTTAGTCTAAATTTCTTAAAGGCAGAGTGACAAACAATACCATGTTTGAATCTTTTCCATATGTGGAATTTCAATACATTGTTGTGTGTGGTCTTCATATTGAAATTTAGGCGAGGGATCGCCACACATTAGGATAAACAAAAAATGCTCGCAGCGGGTCGCGAAAACATAACCATGTGATGTGATATCCTAATTGTGATGCTTTAGCAGCATCAATAGGGAAATGTATTGTGACATAGTCACGATGCATTTACGATAGGGCAAAGCGTTGTTCTAGTAATTTGGAAGGTGAAATATTGAAATAAGTATAACGTAAGTACGTTATGTTACGGAAAGATGAGGCTGCAGCCGTAACTCCCCCTCCGTGAGATTAAAGCTCCCGATTCAATAATAATGTCGTTTTTCTGTTTCTCGTATCTAACTCTTTTCTCTTCTAATTTATCGAATTTATTCACGGGCTTTCGAGCAGGTGAATTTACGTTAAAATTTATTATTTTACGTCTGCATTTAAGTTATATATAAATACAAAATATTATTACAATACATACAATAGTTGAAATGGAGGAAATGATTGTGTTCTGTTTGTGCTTAAATTTTATAAGTTCAATTTCTTTCAGCTTTTCGCCTTGTTTGAATTTAATATCCTCGAAAGTGACTTCGTCTTATGTAAAATTTAAAGCGATAAGAAGTGACAATATAAGTTTATGTGAAAATCCTACTACTTTATTTGTGTACACTTTATCGAGCATTTTAACTGTACAAATATTAAAATTTATAACAAAATTCTCAAAATTTTTGAAGTGTTTTTCGTTACAGCTATGATATATCTATTTTGTCGTTAAAATTATTGGCGAATATCAATCCGGATTCACTTACCTCTATAAGTGTATTATTATTTGTTTTCAAAAATTTACATTTATTGGATTCTTTAAATGCTTAATATATTTATTTTCGGCAAAATATTGGTCATTGAACTTAACAACTACCTGGTTAGGTAAGTTAATTTTAGTATAATTTTTCAGAGTTATTGTACGAAATAGTAGGTATATACAGGCTTATCGTAAAATATAGGAATATTTAATATCATATACAATATGTTGTAGTAGTTTCTAGCAACTATTTAAATTGACAGTTCTTGCAATTCGTAAAAGCCTATAAAATTTTGTTCGATTTCGATTCGATCAAGTGTAGAACGAGACATTATGCCAAAGCGTGCTGTATTTATGTTATCTATTACTTTATCTACTTCATATGTAAAATCTCTCAGAATGTTTTTATATTCTAGGTAATGAACTTGTACATTGACATTATTAAGTTCGCTAGTAGTCCAGAATGAATAATTTTTAAATTGGTCTTTTAAAGTTAAAGTTTGATTTTTTTCTAATTTCCAAAATTTCTTTCAAATATTTCGTTAGCAATTATTTGTTTGTTTAGTTGATTACTGATTTTATCATTATTTTGATCAATGACTTGCAAATGTTCTAGAATTTATCCTCTATCATCACTATCCATAATTCCAAAAGGCCACTTTAAAAGATGTCCGACGGGGTTAACTAGTCCTCTTTTGAACCGTTTGGATTGATTAAAATTGAAATAATCAAATTGCGCATTACATGTTTATTTGGGAATTTATGATTATCTATTTTCTTTATAAGTTTTATTTTGGTTTCGAGATCGTCTAACTCGAGTTTAAGATCAGGAAAGTATTGGATAATGGGGTTTTTTTTTACTATCAGAAGTTTGGACAGTGATTTTTGCAAGCATTGACAAAGAATGTTGATAATCGGCTAAATTAATTTTGTGAAAAATGTTATAATGATCCGCGATAAGATGTATTCGTTGTTTGTTAATTAGAATAACTCCATTTTCTGATTCTAAATTTTCAACTTGGATGTCGCTCGAACTAACAGTGATATTAGGAATAAAAGAATTCCTTGTAGAAGTTTCGGGTGAGTTGACATCTGAGATTACAAAACGTTTCGGGCATTTAATATTGACATGTGCTATGTTATCGAGATTACGTTTAGTATATTTAGACAAATGTTTAGCTGCCTGGTCAGGGGTTTTAACGTATCCGGTGGTTCGCATTTCTTCGTAATTTTCGCGTGTTTTATTTTGCTTATTAATTGATCTATCCTTATTTAATTTCATTATGTTTATAATTTTAGATTCATCTGAAAGGCCATGATTTGCTTTGAAAGGTTCTGTATCAATAGATGAGTGTATTTGGCGATTATAGAAGTACAAGGAAGTATAAAGGCGTGATTTAGGCGAATCTCTGGAAGAGGTTGTTCGATACTTTGAAGCAATTGTTTGATGGAGACGTTCGACATCACTGTTACCCGTGTGTGAATTGGGTTTGGTAAAGTGTATTTGTATGCAATGGTCATTACACAGTTCTTTTATGAAAAAGTTATTAAATTCGTAGTCGGCAACGATCAAATTTGGTTTACCTAGACTTGATAGAAAAAATAATACTGCTTCTTTTAATGAAGGTTTAGATTGATCTGTTAAAATAAGGCAAGCTGCATATTTGGAAAATTTATCGATACATGTAGCCACTTTTAGGCGATCGATGAAAAAAACGTCTATATGAAAAATTTGGTTTATATCTTCGGGCGTTTCCGTAATTTTGAATTTTGGTTTTATTGGGGAAGTCGAGTGTTTTGCTGTATTGCATGGCTCGCAATAATTGACGTAGCGTGTCACCAAAGTTTTCAAATCAGGATAGTAAATATGTTGTGAGATTCCTTTAAATGTTTTGTCTATTCCGCCGTGTCCTATTTCTTTTGTATGATACATGTGGATTTGGTAAATCGCTTCCTCCTCTGACTGGAGGTCTTTCAGAATACGGGACACTTTTATAAATTTATAGGAGCTATCGAAGATTTCGTGGAGCTTTAGCTGAAGTTTGTTAAAACAATGATCGTTCAGATAGGAATAAATGGCTATGCTTTTATTAGGAGGCAATTTATCCATTAAATTTTGTACATATTCGTGAAGAAGTAATTCTTCTTCGCGATTTGGATGCGTGTTTTGTTAATAGGCGGTGGAAAATTTTGGTCGGAGATTATAATTTGAAATTTGAATTTATTGATGTAATCATCCTTCATTGGAATCGAGGTATTTTGGTTTTGCGATTCTGAATGGATAGTACCTGTACCGTTTGCTTCCGAGGGGAGACAAGTAGAGTTTCTTTGCACTTGTGGAGATTGGGAAGTACTTGGAATGTTGATTACTTCGGGGAGCTCAGTATTTTGCTCGTTGCAAATGTCTAAAATTTCCTGTACAGTTTGGTCAGGTATATTTCGGGTTATGCTCCGGCATATTAGATTTTTCTGTAAATGAGACTCCTAGTTTACATGTACATCCTTATCTTCCATGAAATTTTTGTCCATACGGGACAAGAAATCGGCAACTCCATTATTTTTACCCTTGATATATTTGATATTGAAATGAAACTCGTTAAGTCGCAATTTCCAGCGGATTAGCTTTTGGTTTGGTTCGTTCAAAGAATTAAGCCAAACGAGAGGGCGATGATCTGTTTCCAGATTAAAATGACGACCGTATAGTTAAGGTCTGAAACTTTTTGTAGCTCAAACTATCGCGAGTAGTTCTTTCTCGATAGCAGAGTAATTGATTTCGTGCGAATTTAACGTTCGCGAAGCATAAGCTAAAGGATGGTTATTTTGAGAAAGCACTGCGCCTAAAACATATTGGGAAGCATCCGTTGTCAACGTGAATTTTTTTGAGAAGTCTGGGTAACTTAAGACAGGTGGAGTAGTAAGCAGAAGTTTTAATTTAGCGAAAGCTTCAATATATTCGAAATTATTTACATAAATTTTAGCGCCTTTTTTCAAAAACTTTGTCATAGGGACTGTTAGTGCAGAATAGTCTCGGATGAACTTTTTGTAATACCCCGTTAAGCCCAGGAAAGAAGGAAGTTGTTTAACGGTTTTGGGAATCGAAATATTCTGTATTTTATTAAGCTTATCAGGATTTGGCTTGATTCCATCCTGTGTCAAAATATGACCCAAAAACTCTGTTTGGTGAGTGAGAAAGTTACATTTATCCGGTTGAATTTTTATATTAAACTCTCAGAGCTTTCTGAAAATTTTACGAAGTGAGTCCATATGCTCTTCTAATGAAGTGCTGAAAATCAATACATCGTCAAGGTAGACTACATAAATTTTATTCATGTACGCCTTGAGAACTGAGTTTATCATTCTTTGGAATGTCGCGGGGGCATTTTTAAGACCGAAAGGCATTCGCAAATATTCGTAGTGTCCGTTATGTGTCGAGAAAGCTGTCTTTGCTCGATCACTTGGTTTAACTAGAATTTGCTGGAATCCTTTCGCAAGATCGATTGTGGAAAAATAATTAGATTTTCCCAGTTTATCAAATAAATCTTCTATATTAGGTATGGGAAATTTATCACTAATCGTAATATCATTAAGTTTACGATAATCTGTAACGAGTCTCCACTTTGTTTGGCCGGAATTGTCTACCTTTTTAGGTACAATCCACAATGGTGCATTATAGGGAGAGTTCGATGATTGGATTATATTATTTTCCAACATTTCGGCTATTTGCCTTTCCACTTCTTTTTGGTGGATTTCTAGTAACCTATATATTATTATTTTTCGGATAGGTTTATCTGAGGTAAGTTTAATGTTGTGCGTTACAACATTTGTCGAGGCAAGTATATCCCCTTCGTGGTAGAATAAATTTTTAAATTGATGAAGCAATTGGTATAAATTACATTTTTCTTCCTCATTTAAATGAGAGGTTTTGATGTTTTGGAGTGTATTTGAGCCTCCAACTGTGGGGGAAATTTGATCAAGAGAAAGACAAAGACTTTTTGATACCGTTTCTAGGCCTTGGTCTTCTGTTATAAAAGAAACTTAGTTACCATTAATTGTAATAGAACCGTCGTTATTATTAATTATTGATTTAGTAGGGACTAACACATTTTGTCCTTGAATAGCGTCGAATTTGGGGCTTGGTAAATTTGTCAATTTCCATTCAATGTTTGAAGAAGGTAGGTTAAATTCTTCCTGGAAATTGGTCCAAATACCTTTTTCTATTATTTGCCTTGAATGCAGACTACTCAACCTTATAGGGTTGTCGAGTGTATGCGATTCGGGAAATATATTTTTATTGAAAAGTGAAGTATTTTAACCAGAATCTTTTAAACAACGAAGTGTTTTATTATTGATTGTAATGGGAATTATTGGTAATTTCCATGGGCAGGGTTTTCTACTGTTTGGGGGCGATCCGAGGCTGCTATTCGAAAATTTGCGTGAACGTGGATCATGTCGTTGATAAGTATTATGATATGTGTGATTACCTTGATAATGAGGTTGATATTGCCTATTAGAATTATTGAAAGGGCGTTGTGGTTCCCGCTGAGAATAATGATTATTATTATTTGGTTTATTTACAGAATTATTCTCATATCGAGTTCTAAAATTTAGGTTATTTTGATAGCCAAAACGATTATTATTAAAATTTCGCGAATTATTAGTGTCGCGTGATTGATTAAAATTTGTGTTAGGGATAAATTTTGAGTTGAAATTAGTATTATTGTGCTGGTTTTTGTAACCAGATTGAGTGTCATGAGGCGAATTACTGTCACGAAGCTGTTGTGCTTGTTTCAGTATAGAGTATGCACTGTGTAACGTACCACACTGTCGCATTTCAATTAATATTGATTTGTATTCCGGAATACAAGCTTTAAATCTTGAAAGCGCAAAAATTTCGTTAAAGTGTGGCTGGAAAAGTTGAAACAAGTCTTTTTAGGGGTCTTGTGAATACTTCGTGTTTAGTTTGTTTAAAACAATATTGGTTTCACGGTAAACTTTATCAACATTAGTATCAAATCTGATACGATTCATGTCGTTAATTAATGCCTGGTTTGACTCAGAAACACCAAAGTTTTCATATAGAACTTGTTTAATTTGGCACCACCTTGCGAAAGGGTATTTATCAACGATGAATTGTGGTTCCCCACAAATTTTCGGTATCACTATTTTCTCCACATATTGCTGATGGGCTGCAGTTTCGCATAATTGAAAAATTTGATCGACATGATTACAAAAAGCTCGTAGAGAAATACTATTTTGCGTATTAGAAAACTCATGTAAGCGATTGGCTTCATGTAAAATGTTTTCAAAGGATAACTGAAAATTTGGAACAAAATTTGGTACTGCCACTGGTGGTTCAATATTATTCACTTCCGCATTGTTTTCGAGGCTATTAGCATCAAAGCTACGGAGCCGCACTTTCCGCAGGGGTCGACATATTTTCAAAAAGAAACGTATACTCTCGCGCACAAATAATAAGGACGATTTCGTAATCACAAGAACTGTTCACAATTTTTCGGAGCACAATAAAATAATATCTGTATATATATAAAGATACAAAAATAGATGTAACTTGGTTTACTCACGATAACGGTGATGAAAATTGGGGTTTTGTTCCCTCGATGTAAGAAAGCTGTTATCCACGATGAAATAAAAGAAGTGGTGATTTCACACGATGAATAATTAGAGGCCGGTAACTAGGTCTCCTAGGATGATGAACTAATTTCGTTGTTGAGTCTGTGATCCTCGACTCGAATGATGGAGCGGGATCCTTGCTCGGTTGCTGGTGAGTCTATGATCCTCGACTCGAATGATGGAGCGGGATATAGTTTGTATGTTTTGTGTTTTTTCTCCAAACACTTTATTTTGTGAATATTAAAACTCCATTTCAAAATGCTATGACTTGTATTTACTCGTGAATCACGAACAATGTAGGTTGTTAACCGACTGCGCCAGTTGTGGTCTTTTCCGCGTATTTCGCGGACAAGCCAACTTTAAATAGAACGGGAAAACGAAAATGATAAAACGAAAAATAAAATCGTATATCGTTTTATTTCGTTGCCTCGAACGTCCACTTCGGACTTCTGTCTTTAAAAAATGGCAAAATTGCTACCTATTACAATACTCTTATAGTATTTCTTATCTTAACAAAAAAATACTTAGTCTAAATTTCTTAAAGGCAGAGTGACAAACAACACCATGTTTGAATCTTTTCCATATGTGGAATTTCAATACATTGTTGTGTGTGGTCTTCATATTGAAATTTAGGCGAGGGATCGCCACACATTAGGATAAACAAAAAATGCTCGCAGCGGGTCGCGAAAACATAACCATGTGATGTAATATCTTAATTGTGATGCTTTAGCAGCATCAATAGGGAAATGTATTGTGACATAGTCACGATGTATTTACGATAGGGCACAGCGTTGTTCTAGTAATTTAGAAGGTGAAATATTGAAATAAGTATAACGTAAGTACGTTATGTTACGGAAAGGTGAGGCTGCTGCCGTAACTCGCTTATCCTATTTTTATCCTAAAAGCGCTGACTGCGCGTCTAACCGATTTCCTTTGTTCAGCAGCGTGTGTCGTATGTTTACTTCCTAAATGCGCTGACTGCGCGTCTGGCCGATTTCCTCTGGTCAGGCTTGTAATAATGCTTCGTTGCATTATTGAATGGGAGTGTCGTGTTAAGTTATAGAATACTGCAAAAAGAACTTTAGCTATTACAAGGGGCATGAACAACAAGAATAATAGCTCTGACACTAAAAATAATATTAAAAATAATAATAACCAAAATGATTCCAATCATTGAATATCTGATGTCAGAAATGTTAATAAATTAAAATTCGAAATAACGCGTCAAATGAAACCCATGGGTATAGATAATAAAAGAGATAAAGAAACCAAAAGAGGTTTAAATAAAAAAGAAAGTTTGAATTTCAAAATCGTACGTACGCCAAAAGAAATAAATTAAATTAATTTAAATTTCCCAGAGAATACGTTCTTGATGGAAAAAAAGCTACCAACTGTTAGGCATAGAATCAACAGTGATAATCTCAATAGAAAACTAGATTTCATTGTGGAAAAGCTGACTTAAACAATGCATATATGGAAAAGAAACGAGCTAGCATTGGCAGAAAATGACGAAATATTTAAATGTGTACACGAAGAACAATTAATAAAATTATATAATGTGCTGCAGAAAAATAATAAAAATCGCGCTCCATTGAAAATATTAATATATAAACCACCAGAAAGAATCTTGAGTAAGTCAATCCAAGAAAAATTAATAAACGAATATAGGCGTTAGGAAAACAGTCCTGAAATTAAAGCAAAAGTTTTGTTGGAAAAATATGAGTAACATGGTCAAAATTTATAACTAACTGCAAATCCTGTGCAAGAAATAAACAAGTTAGGCATGCAAAAGAACAAGCTTTAAAAACAAATACACCATCAACCACTTTCGAAATTTTACAAAGTGATACGGTTGGACCATTGAGAATATCAAATCACTTCAGATATATATTATCTTACAATGTGAACCTTCTAAGTTTGTTGCAGCCACACCGATTGAATCTAAAGACACGAAGACAGTCACTTCAGCTTTAGTAAAAGAATTTGTACTTAAATATGGCCAGTTAAAAATTCTAAAATCTGACAAAGGAATTGAATTCACTAATGAACTGACGAAGGAGATTTGTAACTTATTAGAAATTAAACCAATATTTTCCACTCCCTATCACCACAAAACACTGGGCATGGTAGAAAGAAACAATCGTGTTATCAATGAATTCATGTTATCTTTCGCGGAAGAATCGGAATGGGCTGTTTGGCTCCCATAATATACATTTGTGTATAATACCTCACCGAATATCGATACAGGATATTCATCATATGAGTTAGTATTTGGCAAATTACCTTATTTACCGAGTAACAAGATTAATGACGCAAAAACTCTATATAATTTCAGACAATTTTGCAAATGAGTTTAAAGCAAGAATGAAAAGAACATTACAGAAAGCAAATGAAATTATAGAGATAGTTAAGAAAAAAGAACACTTGCAAACTCAAATGTGAATAAATTAGACTGTAAAATAGGTGATAAAGTATTAGTTAAGGTAACTAATAGGAGAAAATATCAAAAATCTCACCAAGGTCATTACACTATTGTAGAACAAAATGGAGTAAACTCAACAGTAGATATAAACGTAACAATTAAAGAATTTCACAATAATTTTCTAAAACCTTGGAAATGCAATGTAACATAAAACAAAATTTACAGAATAATATGTACAAAATAATTCAAAGGATCTAATATTGTCAATAAGTAAAACCACATGTACCGGCACACATTCCTTCACTTTTTTTTTTCAAGTGTAAAGTAAAGGCTCAGCACAAAAACCCATAGGGGTGTAATGATATGCATAAACAAATGTAAAAAACACATTTGTAAACATTATGCATAGCTCAAAACACACTATACGTTCCCATTCACGCGACACTGTTAGCATTTGCACATGTGCACTTTTGGCCCGTGCCATTTTTGATGACCACACACGAGATGGCTTGCCTTTGGCGGCATGGTAATTAATCATACATAAACAATGCATTTGTTAATGCAACGTTGCTGAGTGTCGGGAACGTGTGTGGATCGGTGCATTGAGTCGTGTTTGGGTAATTCGATTTGACCCATTTGTAGGCAAAAGAAAGTCAACATGTGACCGAATTTGAGGCAATAAGAAATATTATTTAAGCCGTAGCATGTAAGAATATGGTACAGTCATTACTCAAAAATTAAAGACGTGAGTGCTAGAACTGGCACCTTGCTCTAACAATAGAAGAGTTTTACTGTCCTTTAGAAATTGCGGCTCAGGTTGGTTTATCCATCAAATTCAAAAATTTCGAAAGCCCACTTAAAATTGATAACCAGACTGATATCTCGGCAATGGATGCCATTTTAGGCCTACTGCATGTAAATGGGATTCGGCTCGAATCATTTCCTATCCACTACTTTGCATGCTATCGAAATAAATATATGGAGACTACAGTATTCTCATATTTTTCTTGACTGAATGGTCAACAAAACTTTTTAATGAACATTCACTAGTAGTAGATTAAATATCTTAAAATACATTAACAATATTTTAACTCATGTTTACAAATAAATTACAGATGAAAGATGCGGGTTGAATTTTACTGAAAATGGACTTGATCAAAGTTTGTCTCATCAAGGATTATTCATGTCCGGTGGAAGTTTAAATGCATTTAGTGCCACTGCCTCAACACGACCTTTTGTTTCAACAACTACATCGGAAATGGATCTATCGAGGAAAGTTCCAAAAGAAGAAATAAATGCGTTGAATACTGCTCTAAGACCACTTTTAAAAACTTGCAGTCATCGACAAGACTCTCTTACTTACAATTTCAAGTTACGACAGTCTTCCTATGGATGCAATCCAGAATGTCACATAAGTAATGAAAGGTAAACATTATTTATATTCAAAACACTTTCTTTATGGGGAGAATATCATGTAATGAAATGTGTACTTTCTGCAAAAATTGATAAGGCATGAAGCTTTCACAACTTTTATGATGTTCATACCAGCAATTAAACAATGAACAATTTATGTAGCACCAATAAATTTGCTGAGCTTCGTCAAAACTATATGGTTGTTGTATACATACAAGCCTGTCACGGCTTATGACCAAAATATATATTTGAGAAAACAAATTTATAATCGTTTTGAAAAGAGAGCTATTTTTTCCTACTCAGTACATATGTCACGCGCAAACATACTCTACAATGGCGTTACTTTTTCATTTCAGCAGTGATTATTGACATTCCCCACCTCAGACTTAAAATGAAGATCATCTGATAATCGTTGATTGTTTGAAATTGTTTCACTAGCAAGTACATGTGAAGCAGTTGAGGCTCTACAATCAGCATATCCAAATCACAGTTACTGTAGTTATTTTCTTAGTAATTAAACACCCTACTGTAATAAGCGTTCGGCTTCGTATGACCATATTTATTTAGCTGAAGTAGAATACCGACAAATCTCTACAAAGGCAAAATCTGTGGAAAGCGGACGATCTCTCGGCTTATCGCACACTCACAGAACATGTGTTTCACCAGTAATGTTGATTGTTAACAATATGCACTCTCATACTTCAAAAACCAATTACACTACATGTACATATGTAGCTTTCGATGAATTTGTATAGAATACTGTAGAAAAGTAGCAAAGACTCTTGCGTAACTTATATGTTGAAAATCAGGAAGTCGTTGGAAACTAAAAGTTGGCTTTTGTGCATTCTTGATCCTTTTTAACAGTTTTTCTTCTAATTTTTGGTATCTTTTACTATATTCGCAGAGTAAGCGATAAGAGTTTTACAGTAAAATTTTTTTGAAAATCAACACAGTCTTCCAAAATGGAAATTGGGAAATGTTTCAACCTTTGATACATGTTATATCGATTAAAGGTGGCAGCATTCTGTTAAAACGCCGAAACTGGATCTTTTTTTCAAATGTATGTGAAAATAAAAGCTTATAAGAACATCGACTTGAAATTTTAAATGTATATATATTGAGAATAAAAGTTTGGATTTACATCGATAAAATAAAACTAAAAAATGGCGGCCGTTTCGACCAAGCGCTTGAGCAGGGCCAAACAAAAAAAATCCTGAGAGAAAAATCCATATGTATCTATATACTAAAAAAATTCTATTCGACTTGAGTATGAACTACTGCACGGATCAAAATTTAGGACAATAAATAAGTTTGTCACGTTCGAGTATACGTTTAACGATTTTTGACTTTTTTCGATTGAAAGAAGTCTTCTAGAATTGTCCAAAATTTTTGGCCTTAGCCTTAGACCCGTGCAGTAGTTAAATAGTTAGTGAGTACATGTTAAAAAAAGTAATTCGTATGAGCAGTTTTTTCACAAATCTACGACGTGCACACGAAAAGTATGTTTCGAGAAAGGCGCGTTTAAAATATCTTTGGTTTACGAGAACTATCTCGTCTTTTTCGACTTGAAAGCATTTTCAATCCCAAATTTTCATGTGTACACTGTGAAATTCGGATATGCGCTAACTTGGATTGTGTAATATAGCTTATATGTATTGTACTAGAGAATATAATAGTCGAATAGTTACCTAGCGTCATATGTTCGGTCATTTTAAAGCCGCTTGCGCTTCAAAAAGTATAGCGCTGCAGGATGAAAATCAATTTAGATATCAACATAAAATTTTGTACAGATATTTTTAAGGTACTTTTCTAACGAAATATTCAAATAAAAAACATGTTTTTTAAACAGTTCCCCCACTAAAAAATGGTTATTTTGACTATTTCCAGTCCAAAAATCACTTTCAAGATCAATTTTACGATTTCATATGATCCCTGCAAATAGACAAAACTATCATTTTTTGAGTGGCGAACCATCATAGCTGCTTATGGGGCCGTTACCAACCGGGCTTCCTCTTTCGATCCTACCTTATGCAGCAATTGAAGCCACTGAGCCATTGTTTGTGTCGTAAGTTTGTTGAATGGAAAGAGATTCAGTTGGAAGTTGCATCACATTTTTACTGTCAAATATTTTTAAATGATCAGGCTCATTTCCAGCTTAATAGGGTTGCAAATATCTTAATTGCCATTTTCTGTGTAAGGAATATCCCAAAAACACTTTCACCAGGGCCAATACATCTCGAAAAAGTCACTGTATAGTGTGATCCCGGCGACATAATTGGTCCTTGTTTTCAAATCTGAAGATGGAAGCAACGTTACTGTTAAAAGCGATCACAACCAACAATTGATTCGTAATTTTTTGATGCTAAACATCCACGTCAATCATATGAGCGACAAGTGGTTCCAACAGGATGGCGCAACATGTCAAACAGTACATGGAACTATAATTTTACTGGGCCGAGCCTTTGGTGAGCGAATCATCTCCTGGGGAAAAACCGCGAACTGCCCACACAGATCATGCGATTTGATTCCACTGTATCACTTATACGTAAAAGCACCCTCTTTATCGGCTAAAATGTTAGTGATACGGCACTTATCATGTTCAACGTATTGAATGCATTAATCCTTTTTATCATCAAATTTTGTCGGGCAAAGCTCTATTAAAGAGCGGGATATCACACAAAACGAATTTTCTGAGTTCACCAACCTCATATGGGATTTGTTACGGTCGCTTATCACTGTAACCGATCCAGGCCACGGTTCCAGCAATCTCAACTGGCTCTGAACCGCAATGAGGGGCGTGGGAAAGATTTCTTGAGAAAGAAGGCACCAAACGTTTCTTCACCGGGACTGTCATGTCCGTGGTTTCGGACACGGAAACTGGATCCTCGCCGACCCGAAACTACCGTAAAAAGAAGAAAGAAAAGAAAAAAAAGGAACCGGGAGCCAAAAAGATGATCACATTTTGTCACTTCACACGAATTAAATTCAACAACTTTCCACATAATAAAACGAAGCAGGTGCAGGACTACAGAGGGCATTGACCGAAACGAACAAACGTAGTGTTTAGAAAATTTACTGTTCTTTTGGATTTTCAAATGAGATTCCGAATTTGGTTATTTTTTATAGTTTTAAACCTGAAGTGAATATTTAAAATATTTTAACTTCCCAGTATATGGGAATTTCTTGTAATCGCCTCGAAAATCGAAATTGAAATTTTTACCATTTCTTTACGTTTTGAGGTGTATAGAGTATACATAAAGTGTTTTTAGAAAGGGAGATGTATGTGTGTACGTATGTACGTTCGTGGACAGTTTTTTCTAAGAGCATAACTCACGTAAACAAAGTTCTATCGAATTCGTTTGGATGTCAATCGAAGCGTCTTTACAATTTCAACAGCTGATTAGTTTTTGGGAAACTTCGGTCGGGGTGTTTGTTATTTTGCCCCTTTGAAGGTCATTTCTGTCATGCGTTATATTTTGCGAACCAAACAAACGATTGGCATTGTTAAGGTGTCAATCGACGCCTATTAACATTTGTGTGAATCTGTCAAGTTTTGAAAAAAAATGTTGAAGCCGTTTTTAATTTAAGGAAAAAAAGTGAAAAAATTATGTTTTTTTCCTAAATAATAAATTTTTAACCTGATTTGCGTAAACCAGTAATCAATGTTTATAGAATTTATATACGCCAAACAATGTTTGTGAAAACAACATCAAATCTTTTTCTCATGATTACAAAAAATATTCAATAAAAAATAAAAAAATCATTAACAGTCATCATGACCTTCAAGATCATTTCTGTCATTCTTTATATCTCACGAACCAGATATAATATTTGCACCATTAAAGTGTCAATAGACGTGTATTAACATCTTTGTGATGTGTTTAACATTATGAAAAAATTGTTTCAGCCGTTCTTTGTTTTAATAAAAAAAATGCGAAAAATTAGAATGTTTTTCATAGAAAATAATTTTTTAACCTGATTTGCACTACACAGTAATACCACTTTATACATTCTTATCATTTTTTGAGAACAAAACAGCAAAACTTTTTTCCATGATTACGAAAAAAACTAAATTAAAAATAAAAAAATCATTCAAAGTTACCATTTAAAGAGGGTTCATGCGAATGATATTACTCAATATCTTTTATTCTTAAAACGTTGTTTTAAATTTAATCATTGTGTTATAATATTTGCATAATTTGAGCAGATTTTCAATAGTTTTAAGAGTGTTTTGATTTTAATAAAAAAACTGCTTACATTTTGAAAACCAAGAAAATTTCAATCAAATTTGCATTTATGGTAATCAACGCTTTGATTGGTAAAATGTTTTGTTGTCAATACTTTGCAAGATCGCACGCTTTAAAAAGCTTTCATCAAATAACAAATTGTAGTTTTTAGTAGATTTATTCTTTAGTAATCGTAAGATTTCAATTACTTCCTTTTTATTTTTCACATGCAATTGAACCAATTTTTACTGCATATTATTTATTTTTCATGACCAACAGAAAATACGAAATAATTATCAATCTTATTTACGTGAAATCGTGAAAATATATAAATTCAGTGATTATGCCAGAATGATGGCAATTTTGAACGTAACTATTCAAAATGGCCATCACGCGCAAAAATCTTCAGTGGGCGTAATAACAAAAACTGCTTTCATTTTTGCTAGCGCTCTTTTGTCCTTCAAGTATCGATATGAAAATGACAAAAACCGTAGAAAAGACCCCCACCAATTGACCCGCGTCAATATTCATCTACCAAAAACCTTATGTAATCAAAGGATGCTCCCATAGATGATATGATTAATATTAACTCATCCCAATTACCGTTATGCGTAGCGCTAATTGTTATTATTTAAAGTAGTATTATTTTTATAATTATTATTGTGTTTAGTATTTTTAATATTAATGTAGATCTAACTGAGAAGTTGACCGTGTGGTTCCTAAGGGTCGTACCTCTCGGCTTGTTGTCAATAACTTCGACCATTTTGATTTTTATTTTAGATAGGAAATTGAAACAAGGGGAACACAAAAGCCGGAAACGCAATTCTTACTTCGCCACTTCACAAAATAACGGCAATTTTATATTCATTTAACTAATTGATTAATTTTTTTTTAGTAAAAACCTATATAAATCCTAACTATATATTGTTACTCCTACTCAAAATTTGTTTTCTTCCTTAAAACTACCTCGGCAACTTTTTCCTGGGTCGACCGCTGGCTGCTCGTCTGGCTGTTGGAGACACGCGTACCCACTATTCACAGCAAACTTCCTTTCACTTATACATTATGGGTACATTATCAATTTTTTTTAACAAGACCTTGTTCATATGTGAACGGGAAGTGGAGGGCGCATAGGGACGTCTCTAGTAGCGCCTCCGCCCACAACGTCGCCCGGAATACATTCAACTTTTGAACAGTTCACTTCGTTGTCGAAAAGTTTTCATTGTTAGTTTTGCGCGGTCACGACAGCTCACACCGCACTATTATTACTCGACGATCTCAACTTGAAAAGTTCACACCGCTCAACTCCGCAGCGATAAGCGAAGGTCGACACCCAAGACGCACCCGTCTTCGAACTTCGCACCGTAAAAAAAGGAAAGCACACCAAAAACGCAGCTTCGTACCGAACAAAGGGAGCAGCGTAAAAAGTCCCGTTAGCTGCTTCCGCAATCCTATTTATGGGACACTCCAATCCCGTTGCCACATCGCCAGTCAACATCCTCGAGTCTGTTAACCTCATCAAAGCTTAGCTTGGTACCGGTTTTTGGCGACGCACATCAGCTGGCGACCGAAGCTTCGTGGGTTTGTCAGAGCGTTGCATCTCATAGCGTGGTGAAATACTCGTGGCAGTCGTTAACCATGGTAAATTGCAAGTGCCAATGGTTGTGGGTATCGCTGGCGCATAGGGGACGCCATTGAGCGCAACGAAGACCAGGCGCAGTCTGGATTTGGATCTGTAGTGGCGATTGGGTGAGCGTTGTATGTTGTTGTGGTTGGTGACAACTTATCTGCAGGATCTGTGACGTTGACTGTGATGCATTTACTGTTGATCAATTTCTATAAAAACTTATTATCTACTAAGCTATCTAATCCAGTATCCTTAATATACGTGCATCTCCCCTATATTTATACAATTCAAACAGCTAGCCTAAATTGACCTACTCCCTACAATATAATTTATTAACTTCCCAGTATATGGGAAGTTCTTGTAATCGCCTCGAAAATCGAAATTGAAATTTTCAACTTTTCTTTACGTTTCGAGGTCTATAGAGTATATATATAGTGTTTTTAGAAAGAAGTATGTATGTGTGTGTGTATGTACGTACGTACGTACGTGCGTTCGCGGGCAGTTTTTCTACGAGCATAGCTCACGTAAACAGAGTCGTATCAACTTCGTTGAGGTGTCAATCGAAGCGTCTTTGTAATCTTAAGAGCTGATTAGTTTTTGGAAAACTTCGGTCGGGGGAGTTTGCTTTTTTCACTCCTTGAAGGTCAACCATGTTATGCGCTATATCTCACGAACTAAACATGCGATTTTCATCAATAAGGTGTCAATCGACGCGTATTAACAATTTTATATATCTGTTAAAATTGAAAAAAAATCGTTGAAGCCGTTTTTCAATTTTTTAAAAAAAGTGCAAAAAATTAGGTTTTTTTTTTCAAAAACACAAAATTTTTAACCTGCTTTTCAAACCTAAGTAATCAATTTTTATATTTTTTATATAGTCCAAATAGTTTTTGTGAAAAAACCAGCAAAAGTTTTTTTCATGATTGCAAAAAAAAAATCATTAAACGTTCAAGGTCATTTACGTCATTCATTATATCTCGAGAACCAAATATAATCTTTCCATCATTAAGGTGTCAATCAACGCGTATCAACATCTTTATGATGTTTTTATATTTTAAAAAAATCGTTAAAGCGATAGTTTTGATTTATTAAATTTTTTAGGAAAAGTAGTGTTTTTTTTTTCAAAAAAAAATTCATTTTTAACCTGATTTGCACATCGTAATAGTAAATGTTTATAGAATTTATAAACTTTTATCAATTTTTGTAGAGAAACCAGCAAAAACTTTTCTCATGATTACAAAAAAAAATAAAAAAAAAATCATTCAGTCACCATATAAAAAGGGTTCATTCGAATCATTATACCTTAAATCTCTTATTCTAAAGACATTGTTGTAAAGTCAATCAAAGTTTATTAATATGTTCAAAATTTGAGCAGATTTTCAATAGTCTTCACAGAACCATGTTTTAACTTTAATGAAAAAACTGCTTTGAAACCTGTCCCCCCTCCGATTGATCCGCGTGAATAATCAATCAAACCAATGCACCGAAATCCTTACATAATCAATTGACGCTCGCGTAGATGTTACGATTAATATTAAGTCATTCCAATAACTTTTATGAGGCACATTTTTATTATTTGAAGTAGTATTATTTCCATAACTATTATAGTGTTTAATATTTTTAATATCTATGAAGATATTACTGGGAAGTTGACCGTGTGGACCTCATGGGTCACACCTCACGGCTTGTTAATAACAACCTGGTGCATAAATAACATTAAAATTCATTACTTGGCTTGATTGGGTGAAGTGGCGAACGTGACATCATCATTTTTTTTAACAAGACAGCGTTTACCCACACGGTGGTTTGGGGTCTTCAAGAACAGGGCAGACCCCCATTTTGCCCTTATGGGTTGTGGGTCGACCACGTTGCGTGGCGAACATAACATTTTTTATGCCTAAATTATGATTACGCTTGATGTAAGGTGCAACTATCTATCGTCTTGCGAGGGATATATCGTATCGATTTGCGCACTCATCATTTTTATTCTTGCGCGTGCAGGTAGGAATTGCTGTTCTGTCGTTAACTCTTCTACCGCTAAATGTGATTGTTCTCAATCACTAGAAATATGGAATGTCGTTGAAACGTTGTATAGTCAAATTGTTTTCTTCGGAGGGTCGGTTGAATATCTTGGATGGCATCGAATTTCCCTCGTATTTTATTCCTGGATTGGGTGAATTTGTTACCATGATGCTTTTAGCACTTTTATTTCGGGTGAATCTCCAGATACCAAGAATGAGGATCATTGTGATACCTATTGAGAATGTCCTGTATTATACAGTTTTATCGAATTTATTCTCTGATTCCAATTGTTTGATGAAATTGGTATTGTTGATGAAAAGTTCTTTCATTGCTTTACCGGACAACAGGTTCTGTCTATCTTTTACTGCTAATGTTGGCTGCAGAATTGCGGGTAAAACTTCCAATGTGGATTTAGAATCATCCGAGATGAAAATCTTTTCGTTGATTTTGATGGTAGTTTTGTGGAACTTAACGATAAAGATACCATTCAAATTATGGGTGAAACCATTGACTTCCATGATGTCTGAGTATTGGTTTAGCAGCAGAGGTCCTGTAGAGATTTCTTCGATTGTTACATATTGCTGGTTGTTGACGATGTGGCACGTTACATTTAGACTTTTTAGTAAATTAAGAATAAAATTTGTTGCGCTAATATCGGTTTTATTAATAATGTTTGGTATAGTTTATTTGTACAGCTACAGGAATGTTTACAATATATTGAAGACATAAATTATTAGCTATAATTTTGATTTCCGAAAAATCTAATGCTTGTTTCACTTTTTATCCAATAGATTTGTGGCTAGTTTAGTTTCTTGTTTTGATAAAATGAAAGAGTTTATAACTCCCACTTTTGCGCAATGAATACCATAATCAATATTTGTAAGTTCTTCCTTGACAAGCTTCAATCTGTATTCAAGATCCATAATAAGACTTTTTTTTACATCGTTGTTTTATTTAATCATTTCTTGTCTCGTGTTTGCTATTTGCGTAATATTATTCAATCTTTTGTTGTACATTCTCTTTATTATAACTTGTTTATAATTATTATCTAGGACATTTGATATTTTTGTTTGATAGTGACAAAATCTTCGTGATCAGGAGAACCTCCTACCCATTTCCAAGCAGTTTCAATGAAATTCATAGATCTTTTTATTTTGCTTGGTTTAAGGTTGCTTATCATGTTGAGAATTTGTTGTGCTTCATGGTTTAAATATCGGGATAGAGGGTGATGACGATTTGCGGAAGTGTTAAGCCAAGAATTGATATCATCTGCTAATTTTTCGAATTTTTCCAAATCGATAGCATGCAAGAGATTAAAGTTTCCATCGCGCAATTTCGCTCGTCTTAAGTTGAAAGTGGCGATGTGGGAGTTTGAAAAGTCCAAAATTTGAACGTTTGAATATGAAACGCTTACGAGACATTTGTAATGTAATATCCATTAACACTTTATTCTATGTTTTTGATGGTTTCGCCTGATTCAGTTATTATAGTAGTACTCTTATTTTTTGACGATAGCGTGGAGCTTATTTAGAACCTAGTCGTTTGTTTTTTCTGACATAAACTACGTCACCGACTTCATAATTTCTAGCGGGTTGGGTATTTTTGGTATGGTATTCTAAATCTTTTGATTGTTTTGCTTTTAGTCTCTCAATATTGGTTTGACGAACTTTTTCAAATTCTTCGGGATTAATGTTGGATATTCTTCTAAAGTACAGTTCGATTGGTTTTTGGCCAGTAGTTGAATGAATAGTGTGGTTATATTCGTTTACGGTACTAACTTAAAGGTCTCGGAAGAATCGATGAAGGTTATCTTTCCTTAAACATCTCATAATTTCCGTTAGTGTGGAATGCCAGCGTTCTACTTGTCCATTTACTTTGCTTTTATATGCAGGAGTTCTATAGACTTTAATGTGGAGATCGTCTTCCATCAATTTCGTTGAAGATATTGATGTGAGGCAGTAGCGTACGCATGATTTTGATAAGGGGGGGGGGTTATATTTTTGAAGTCTTGACTAGGTACGTTTGCTAGTGCTTCGGTGTGGATATGAAGATATAATTATGTAATCATACTTTTTCACCGGTCAAAATTGGAGTCCCCCAAAAATAATTCTGGCGGACTATAGCCCGATTGCATGTCTGGTTTCATTTACTTGAATCATTCATGATATTTTCATTCAAATTATAAAATTATGCGCTTGACGTGTGAAAGAATCTGCACTATATTTGTAGACTTCCTTGGACCGTAAAGTGTATATGCATGTTTGCAAGTACATATTGAAACGCCTCCAATACCTACAGGCTAGAAAAGAAAGCAACTAATGAAGTAAATGCCGTGGGTAATTGAAACCGTCACTTAGCACAGGCAGAATATTATCGTAATCAGGGCTGGCTAAGCTTGTTTGCAGCCCATGCAGGGAAGCAACTCTGGGATTCAAGCAAATACCCCATGAGGTAGACTTTTAGTACGCGTTTTTTAATGTGTTCCCAATAGGCCTAATCCTCAGTTTACAAATCATAGGACAAAATAAAACAATCCATTTTTTGAGGGTTCTGATCAAAGATAGAAAGAAACATTCAAAAATATAACTGTTGCTACTAAGATATGGGTGCGAATTACATAAATTACACTTTTCTGGAATTTTACTTCGAAAACTTCCAATCAGGTGACCGTATTCTAATGTTCCTACCAATTCTTTATCTATATATAAAATTGGTAGGCTTCATACAATAAGTAAAAGATAACGTCACACACGGATCCAATTTGTGCAAACTACGCCCGTATCACCCCTAGGTGAGATCTCTAAAGCACCATAGGCCGTAAATCAGGCCCATATGGATTTTACTGTGAAATAGATGAAAGATCTAATTGCGTAGAGATACTGAATCTCATTCAACTCGCAAGTCTCGGCGAATAATTGTTAAAGTGGGTAACTTAGTGGTTATTGCTAGCTCAAGGCTCCTTGTCGACAAATAGTTTTCGGGAATGAGATTTGATGCCGCACTATCATTTCACTCAGCTGTGAATGAGAACCTGAATCAAATCAGGGTAATAAAAACGGGTGAGCGTGTTCCTGACCACTTCACATCCTTGGTCAACTAAATGAAATAACTCTAATATTGCCTGAAGGCCCAATTTTGGCGGTTGCGCCACCGATTATTATTTTTCCCAACCTCTTCCCAGGCAATAACGAGGCCTTATGTAAAGATGCTTGAGATGTATAATCCATAACATTCGAATTTTCTAAATTTACGCGAGGTGATCAAAGTTTTAAAATGCCGATAATGATAGAAAGCTAGTATTCAAAACTCATCTATAGTAACGGTGAGAAACAGTGTAAAATGGGATTTAAATTTGATGTCCAAGCATAATACAGAACCCTTCGCCGGATAAAATTATAGTGAAATACACTAGCGAGCAACTGGATACGGACACCCAATATTTTACCTATTTTTCAAGCTTAGTCGCATATGACGTAATTTCTTGGATAGTGTTTTATGACTTTCCAATAGCTTGGTAATTACATCCTTTAAAGGAACTAATTACCTGCCTGGTTGTGGAATTAGGAGAGTTTTTAACGAAATCTGAATTTTTTTCGGCGGGCAACAGGATACGTACACTAATCTTTTCTGAAGTTTTCAAGATTTTGTGTTGGTAAAATAGAACAGATTTGTAGTTAATATTCATTTTACAGAAGTTATTGAGAATGGGACGTGAAAAAATTTTGAATTCGGAAGAACGGGGAAAAATAATAGCTTTAAAAGCGGAAGGATATTCCGCGAGGGCAATATCCACAAAAATTGGAAGGAGCACCGATGCGATCTGCCGTTTTTTGAGGAATCCTGCAAGCTACGGAGAAAACTACAAAGGATGCACGAAAACAGCCACAACTGAGCGCGAACGTAGGAAAATACTGCGACTTGCATCGAACTCTGCGAAAACTGCACGCAGAATTGGCGAAGAAGCAGGGGCTTCTGCAAGTGTCTGGACAATAAGGCGGATACTACGGCAATGTCCACACTTGAAACGAATTAAATTAAAGAAGAAACCAGCATTGACAGCAATACACAAAGAACGCCGAAAGGAGTTTGCATTGGAACATATCGGATGGGGTGCCGGATGGAGCAAAGCAAACGGATGAAAAACGCTTTTGCATTGACGGCCCTGATGGATTGAATTATTATTTTCATGACATACGGAAAGAGTCACTACATCTAAGCAGGCACCATAGTCGAGAGGGTGGTGTCCTTGTATGGGGTGCGATTACATACCATGGCGTCGTCGAGCTTAGAGTTCTGTCAGGCAGACAAAGTGGTGAAACTTATGTCTCGTTGTTGCAAAGTGCAGCTGCCGATATGGATGACATTATGCAGTCAATGGATTGGATATTACAACACGACAACGCCCCAATTCATACCGCACGACAAGTGACACGATGGCTATCACAAGAAAACTTGACGATTTTGCCGTGGCCATCTCGATCTCCAGATCTTAACATTATTGAAAACCTCTGGGGATGGCTAACACGAAAAATTTATGAAAACGGACAGCAATATGAAAGTATACGAGAGCTTACGAGCAAAATCATTGAAGTTTGGAGTCAGGTACCCTTAGATTTAATAAGGAATTTATATAATTCTATGGGAAATCGATTAGCAGAAGTTATTGCCAACAACGGTGGCTCAACAAAATATTAAACATATTGTAAACGATTTAAAAATACAATAAAGTCATTCACAGCATAATAATACCAGAAAATTATAAATACTCATCTTTTATTAATCTTTTCTACCTGAAACATCTTATTAACCTGGCTGTCCGTATCCTGTTGCTCGCCCTGATTTCATCAAAAACTCTCCTAATTCCACAACTAGGCAGGTAATTGATTCCCTTAAAGGATGTAATTACCAAGCTATTGGAAAGTCATAAAACACTATCCAAGAAATTACGTCATATGCGACTAAGCCTGAAAAATAGGCAAAATATTGGGTGTCCGTATCCAGTTGCCCGCTAGTGTATCTAAACGACGATTTTTTTTCATTAGCTCATTTAACACATCTTCTGTAGATGGAGTGAGATCTCTATGAATATTTAGAAGTGCCAATCCATTTAGCAGTTCATTGCTGGTGGAATTTCGCAAGTATTTTTTTAGTCGTCCTAATGTTGAAAATTATCGTTCGTTTGTACACGTAGATACTGGAGAACAGCCAATATTTCTAGCAATTTCGATATATTCGGCAAAATGTTTGAATTACAAATGCTTAACCAATCTATGACCGCTTTTGGGCGGTTTACTATTTCAAGATTCAGCATTCAATACTTCTTCAAGGGGGGGGGGGGTTTGAACCCGTAAACCCCCCCTTCCCCTGGGTACGCCACTGATGTGAGGGCTCCTTCATTATCGATCACAATGTGTTCAGGTACGCAGAAGAAATACAAGATATCTAATGAAGGGTGTCTGATATCTTCGACTGATTTTGATGAGATGATTTTGGCTCGCGCTAGTATAATGGAACACGCACTAACATGATTTGCGTTGCCTTAACGAACCAGAGATGACTTCCCTTTTATAATTTGAAGGGTGTGGGAAATCATCAGAAAGTGTTTCTTCATCACTTGTTGAGCATAATCTATGTTTAAAACATTACGGCACCAATATGACAAGAAGAGTAACTCAAACTTCAATTGAACTACAAAAAGCCATTTGGCAATCTGAAATCGGTAAGATTGTGCATAAAATCGCTGAAATAGTTGGTCGAGCTCCCAAAGCAGTATTGAACAAAATAAAACGTTATAATAGCATAACTGACACTGAGTAATAAAAAATATAAATAAATTAAATTTGGTGAAAGCTCCTTGCTACTGTGGAGTTTTATCTCAGCCATGGTATCAATGATAACACAGAAAAACAAAATCAAACTTTTGTTTTGTTGCATGAAGTTTTTCTACTGTTGTTTACTAATTTGGGTGCGCTGATTTCAAATCTGCCCTCGTATGTTTTGAAGCAGGTCTAGTTAGTGAGATACAGGTGCCGTCTTGAATTTACATAAGTAGTCGGTAGTTTCTATCAATAGCGGTGTAACTTAACTAGTTCCTTAGTAAATTTCATTATGTTTTCCTCAAGAAGGACGTGTCTAAATAATCCTGATTGTTTTTGTATTATTTGTGGAGAATATACGTTCCAAAAATTTCGTTTAAATGTGTCAGACTTTGTGAAAAAGGCATACTTCGACTACTTTGGGTTTCCGTTGCCGTCAAACGCCTAACCTTGGATGCCAAATTTGGTATGCAAAAGTTGTGTTGAATCTTTGCAACTGTGGCCAAACAAAAAAATACCCACTTTTAAGTACAAAGCTCCTATGATTTGCCGTGAACCATCCAACCATCACGACGACCGTTATTTCTGTGTAACGAAAATCATAGGAATAAATCACAAAAATTGCTTTAAGTGGATATATCCAAACTTAAAATCTGCAACACCACAGCAGCCATGTATATTTTCGGAAAATGCAGACCAGTGCAGCGGGCCAACCGTGAACGACGGCAGTGGTAACGATAGTGATTTTGATTGCTACGGTAGTCCCTGACCACTAAATCAAGATGATCTAAATGACTTGATCAGGGACCTTGGACTGTCTAAAACGGCATCAGAAATTTTAGCTTGCCGATTGAAAGAAAGACATTTGTTGACCAGAGAAACGAAGATATCGTACTGCCGTAACAGTGAAAAGAATTTACTTCCTTTCTTTACTAAAAAAGATAATTTTGTGTTTTGTTCTGATATTCCGGGCCTAATGACTGCAATGGGATTAAACGAGTATAATCCAAATCAGTGGCGGTTGTTCATTGATTCGTCAAAACGAAGTTTGAAATGTGTACTTTTACATAATGGTAACAAACTTGGTTCCTTATCTATTGCTCATTCTACAAAGGTTAAAGAAGAATATCCTTCAATATCTTTAATTCTCGACAAAATCAAGTACAAGGAATATAACTGGGTTGTATGTGTTGATTTGAAAATGGTAAATTTTCTTCTGGGCCAACAAAGTGGCTACACAAAATTTTCGTTTCCTATGCTTATGGCACAGCCGAGCTAAGCTGAGCACTGGACAAAATGAGACTGGCCTTCCAGGGAGGCTCTGATTCCCGGTAAGCAAAATGTAATTAATGCTCCACTAGTATCCAGAGACCAAATTATATTGCCTCCTTTGCATATAAAACTGGGGTTGATAAAACAGTTCGTAAAAGCTCTTAACAAAGATGGCGAATGTTTCAAATACATTGAAAAAGTGTTTCCAAAATTGTGTAGTGAGAAAATCAAAGGTGGTATTTTCGATGGCCCACAAATCAGGAAGTTGATAGATGATAAAAATTCCATCAACCATATGACAACTGTCGAGAAATGTGCATGAGAAGAGTTTGTTTTGGTAGTGAGAAATTTTTTGGGCGATAGGAAGTCAGACGGCTACATTCAGCACGTTGAACAGTTGCTGATACACTTCCAGCGGCTTGGATGCAACATGAGTATTAAGCTTCACTACCTTCACAGCCATCTAGACTATTTTCCTGAAAATCTCGGTGACCTGAGCGAGGAACAAGGAGAGCGCTTTCACCAGGATATTCACACTATGGAGGAGAGGTATCAGGGGTACTGGAATGAACATATGATGGTTGATTATTGTTGGAGCATTCAAAATAGTACTCATAAAACATCTCACTCTAGAAAATCCCAAAAAAAGGAAATTTTATTCAGAATAAATATATTTAATAAATTTTTTAAACTTAAACTATGTGCATTTTCAATGAAAAATCCTGTCACTTCGTAACTCCAAAACTAGAGCTGGTACATAAAAACGGCATATATTTTTGAAATCAGCGTGGAAAAATTATTCAGATTCATGTAAAAAATCTCATGCAACAGACATGCTGTTTTCCAGTGTAATTTGCTGGATATGCCAATAATTGAAGTCTTCGAATGGCACAATAAAAATTATTTTTGGTGTGCAATAAGTGACATTTTGCAAACAATTGAATAACTTGATAAAACCCCCATTTCACCCACAAAATAAAAATATCATTAACTGATCCCCAATTTCTCCCCAAAGGCACGTAAAACACCCCAAAATGGGGGTGAAAACATCCAACTTGGCAATTCTGATCGTACGCCAGTTATTCATAAATCGGTGTTGATAAATATTGTCAATTTTCAAAGGAAGGTGGTAGAATGCGTGCATGTTCGGAAATGAAACAACTGCAACAGCATAATAAATCATAACTCCCTCAAAAATCATTCCAATCATACGTAGACGCAAATTCCCCCAACAAAATCGAAAATCGCAAATGAAAATTTCACATAAATACAATCAGTTCTCATTGCCTTAATGTAAATTTTCCTGCGAAGAGCTGCCACCTCGGATACTATATATGTAAATATTTTACCAGCCCATGTTATTCTTATCTGAAATAATACAAACCACCAAATCACTCAGCCAACAATTTTCCCCGAGATCTACATAAAATTAAAACCAACTCTAAATCACGCGCCAGAGCGTAAGTCGTAGTCGTAAGGAATTTGTGTGAAAACGATCTTGCACTCCCTAACCGCAAGTTTGTCTACAAAATATTTGTATGAAAAAGATTTTGAACTTCTCTATTTATATTTCATACAACCACCAAGACTGCATCTTGGTAGGTTATCCTGTTGGTCCAATTTTGCACAACTTATTCTGGCATAACCGACTATAATTCATCAATAACCCGTCAAATACTGGCATGTGAGTCATCAATACTTGCTGGTTTATCAGCATAGTCAACTAAGTTGACGTAACGTACGGGTCCCTTTCCAAGGTGTATTTCTTCGGATGATTCGTTTACCAAAGGTCAGGCCCAATGAAGTAATGGTTTCATGCACTGTATGGCGTGTTGCGCCATCTTGTTGGAAACATTTGACCCTAAGATGATTGTCATTGATGTTGAGAGTCAGAAAACTATGAATCGTTTGTTGGTAGCGATCGCCATTAACGGCAACGTTGCTTTCGTTCTCAGATTTGAAATAGAAAAAACCAATCACTCCCCAAGAATACTTCAAACAGTTACATTTTGGGGTATTGAAGCCTTCCAGACTTTGGAGGTTTATTCGAACACCAAAAACAGCAACTTTGCGTATTTAAGAACCCACAAAGTCAGAAGGGCAATGGTGAAAATGATTGAAAGATAAAATTGCAGTTCAACATCCAACTCATTCTCGGCCCGCATACCGAAAGTACCAACGAACAATGGTGGAATGGTTTCAAATGCTATGTTTATTGAATCTCATAGGGATCACGCCTAAAATCTTTTTCAAAATTTTACCTATAGTAAACAGACAGAGGCCAGATTGTTGAAAACAGCTTCGAATCGATTTACTTACTATAGATCTTCAGTCTCACTAGTCTCTAAAGTAGCAATACTTGTCTCGGTACGAACTGGGTGAGCTTGTTTGAATGAAAATTGTCTAATCGAGTATACTTAATTGTAAATCCTTGCATGGTTTTGCGTATGAGCTGCTCATATGAACTATTAAGAGCACCAAAAATTAGCCGAAGTGATTTTTAATCTTTGTCCACAGGTCCCGTGTTTTGTATATAAATTTCCACTGATATGGCATGGTAGTTGGCTAAAGTCTACTTAATATAATACGGAAATAACAACAAAATTTAACAGCAACAATAACGAGATTTAAACATCTAAAAATATCCTTTATGAGCAACTTATTTCGCAATCACCAATTCGATTGCACGTTGTTTGCATGCACAACATTTACTAACGATATTCAAGGGAAAAAATCAATAAGCTTTAAATCAACTTGAGAATGTTACCACATTTGTTTTGTGCCTGGGTGCATGTTTCAGTAGTTTGTGCGGCAAGTTTCCGCCTGTTCTCTCGAGTAAATTTGTGTACACAAATTTGTGTAGTAGACGTCTTGCAAGTTTAACTTGAATATCGTCCAGTCATAAAAAATTTCGTTCTGGATGTATTAACCACTAAGAAAATTCATCAGAGGGTGACAAAAGATTACGAGGACTCTGTTACTTCCATGTCGTTGGTTAAAAATTAAGCAGCTGAATTTAAACTTGGTCGCACATCCCTCGAAGACGACCCACGTGAAGGACGGCCAAAATCTTCAAAAAAATCGGCAATCATCGAAAAAAATGCATGATATCATGTTATACGATAAGCTAGTGAAGGTGAGTGAGATAGCTGAGGCTGTGGAGATGTCGGAAAAAGGGGTGTGAAACATCTTGCACAAGGAATTAGGGATGTGAAAGCTCTGCACATGGGTGCCGTATTTGCTGAATGCAGATCAAAACAAGCAATCTTTCATGGGTCTACCACTACACAGGAGAAACGGAACAGCGGTCGAAGCAGAGGGTGTAAGTCAGTTAAGCGCCAAACAAAGCAAAGTCGATCGCATCTGTCGCAAAGGTCATGTCTAGTGAGTTTTTGGATGCAAAAGCGTTCCTCTTAATTGAATGTCGTGCATCAAAAGTTTTTGGAATCTCATTTTTGCGAAGAAGTACTGATATTGGAAAAACGCTGGCCTTATTGAAGTCAAGGGAGATTATGCACAAAATTAAAATCATTTTTTAACTGAAAGTCGCAGTTATTCACTGTCAGGCCTAGAATTTTTTCACGCTACCCTCGGATGTCTCCTTATGCCAAGTTTCAGTTTAGAGACTTTGTAGGCTCAGTGAAATCACGCTTCAATGGACAGCTTCCAAAAACGAAACTCGCCAAATTCTCGAAAAATATATTTATATATAATAAACTTTCAATTCTTGCCTCAAACTAGGTTATTTTATGATCATTGGATATAACACTTTTGTAAAATTCATTGTGCCGAAAAGGTGAAAAAGTTGATTGTCCTGAAAATGTCCACCTTTTCAGTTTACTGTTACATTAAGTAGGACATATGAGAAAATTGTGGGCATTGGGTCAACGTGTGTGATATAAGTATATCAATGATTTATTCCAGGCATATGTAAGTTAACGCCAGAACAGCAATTCTTACTTGCACGCGCAAGAATAAAAATGATGAGTGCGCAAATCGATACGGAATATCGCTCGCAAGACAATAGAACGTTGCACCTTATATCTAGCATTAGCATAATTTGGGTATAAAAATGCGCAAATCAATTGAGCACAGTTCAGTTTATTTTTGTAAATTCTCTCTTCTATTTTTTTTAACGCAAAGTAATCTTTTTGAATTAACTTGTATCGGCACCAAGGAAATATAATTTGAAGGTAAAAATTTTTGCAGAGTAAATAAGATTAGGAGTTTGTATAAAAAACGAGGTGAATAGAATAAAGCAACATTTTTGATTAAGATACTCAGACTGCCAGCATTCGCATCTATTTTTTTTAATCAGAAATATCGTTAACCCGCAAATGGTGACGCATATGTCTGTGAGACCGGTTTCGTAGAAAAATATGTGTATGAAAATAACATAATTTTTTAGTGTTGCAGGGGAATTTTATTATTATTAATAAACGTGATGTGATGTATTAATTTTTTGTGTTTTATTGTATTTTAACCTTGTATTTTTTAAGTTCAATTTGCTACATTTACAGAAATTGTGTTATTTTGAATTGATCTTCACTCGTAAATTTCGGTCTCTGAGACCGACGTCACCAACTATGTAAGATAATTTTGCGTCACCACTGGCGGGTTAACTGCGGCGTTTTATTTATTTATTTATTTAAGAAGAAATTGTCTTACAGACTAACACAATCCAATTACAAGACAATAAAAGAAGACGAAAATGTAAAAATTAATGAAAAGAAAAACATAATATCGATTAAACTAATTAGTTAAAAAACCCTTCACCTTCTGCTTATGAATGTAGAGTGATTGAGGAAACGGACCAAGTCGCAGAGTATTATGGTTTCGAGGGAGTCGCAACATCGGCGAATGATACAAGGTCTCAGTCCTAGCATATGGAACTGTAAATATGGTGTCAGATCTGGCAGGGCGTTCTGAAGTACGATACTCTAACCAATCAGAGAGGTTAGAGTTTAATTGATGGTGGTGAAGCCGAAACAAAAAACATTCATCAAAAAGGAGTCTGCGGGATTTCAAAGTAGGAAGTTGCAGCAAGGAAAGTCGCTCTTCATATGGCATATATGGAATTTTAAATTTAAAGATAAGGAAACGAGTGAATTTGTGCTGAACTGATTCAACCATAGAATCTAAATATTGGTAGTGTGGTGACCATACTTGTGAGCAATACTCAAGGATTGGTCTAACGAGGCTAGTGTATAGGTTGACCGAAGAAGAAATGTCAGTAAACATATGAGAGTGTCTTAATACGAACCCGGAGACGCGAGAGGCGCGTGCGGTTATTGACACAATATGAGGCTCAAATTTAAGTTTCGGGTCGAAAATCACTCCTAGATCTTTTATTTGAAAAACCGGCGCAAGTGGAATATCATGTAATACGTAGGTGTAATCAATTGGACTGAGCTTTAAGGAGAAGGACATTTTGTGACATTTCTGAACATTCATGAAGAGAAAATTAGTTTCACTCCAAGAAACGATCGCGTCAAGATCCCTTTGGAGAGCAATACAATCCTCTTCTGAACGAATAACTCGGTAAATTTTTAAGTCATCAGCATACAAAAGACACTGAGATGCTACGACAGTTGGAAGGTCATTTATATAGAGCAAAAAAAGAAGAGGGCCTAGAATTGACCCCTGAGGAACATTTTAACTGTTTCAGAATCATACGCAGCTATTGCTTATCATTAGCATCAGCGCTTGTGTCGATGATAAAGAATAGTTAGACAGACACTTTTGGTGAGTTTTTTCGCTGCGTCGGATAGGTATACGTTGTACCCCTACATGCTTAAAATGAGGCAGTGTCGTTGGTTAAAAGATGACCAAAGTACATTAGAGCTGGTGGCAGGAGATGGGGAAAGTATATTTTTTTTTAAATCGAGAAGTTAGTATGGAGAACTGCGTTCCACTATGGCCGGCCGGCCGGCTGTTTGCGAATGTGCGAGCGTGTGTACTATATGATGAATCGTGAGGTGGGCTTTCGAGAACGCTTATTGGCTGAGAGCTGGTTTGAATACGGGATAAGTGGTTTTGGTATGTGTTATCGTGATGGAAGTGAAGAGCCCAAGTGTTGTGTTTGAATAGAGAGGAATATAGTTCTAGTAAAATCAAAATTTATTCGTTTTGAACGAAACTGGTGTGGGTCCATCATATGTTTACGTTCGTAGCGTGGAAATCGTAAAAACTAAAGAGTTTTTTCATATGCAAAAGCACGTGCTTGTGACAATACCGGTTTGCAACTCGACGGGTACTAAATATGCGAGAGATTTGTTTTCATAAGTGACTAGTACTAGTCCTAGTGAAGATGCCGGTCTCTATTTTCCGTAACGCTCACCACTCTTACACCGAAGCCGACCCTGGCCACGGTTTGGGCAATCCCACCTGGCTTCACCCACGCAAAGGGGTGTGGGGATATTTTTATATAAGGGTGCCACCCATTTCTGCGCCGGGACTGTCCTGTCCGCGAATCCTGAAACGGGAATAGGATCCGCGACAACCCAAAACCACCAATCGAATAGGAAATTGAAACAAGGGGAACCCAAAAGCCGGAAACGCGATTCCTACTTCGCCACTTCACAAAATAACGACAATTTTAAATTCACTAAACTAATTGAATTATTTTTTTCTTCTTAAAAACCTATCTAAATCCTAAATATATATTCTTAATCCTACTCATAATTTGGTTTTTTTTCCTTAAAACTACCTCGGCGACTACTTCCTCGCTCGGTCGCTCGCTGCTCATTTGGCCGTTGGAGACACGCGTACCCACTATTCACAGCAAACTCCCTTTCACTTATACATTATGGGTACATTATCAATTTTTTTTAACAAGACCTTGTTCATAGGCGAACGAGAAGTGTAGGGCGCATAGGGACGTCTCTAGTAGAGCCTCCGCCCGCAACGTCGCCCGGAATACATTCAACTTTTGAACAGTTCACTTCGTTGTCGAAAAGTTTTCATTGTTAGTTTTGCGCGGTCACGACAGCTCACACCGCACTATTATTACTCGACGATCTCAACTTGAAAAGTTCACACCGCTCAACTCCTCACCGATAAGCGATGGTCGACACCCAAGACGCACCCGTCTTCGAACTTCGCACCGTAAAAAAAGGATAGCACACCCAAGACGCAGCTTCGTACCGAACAAAGGGAGCAGCGTAAAAAGTCCCGTTAGCTGCTTCCGCAATCCTATTTATGGGACACTCCAATCCCGTTGCCACATCGCCAGTCAACATCCTTGAGTATGTTAACCTCTTCAAAGCTTAGCTTGGTACCGGTTTTTGGCGACGTACATCAGCTGGCGACCGAAGCTTCGTGGGTTTGTCAGAGCGTTGCATCTCATAGCGTGGTGAAATACTCGTGGCAGTCGTTAACCATGGCGAATTGCAAGTGCCAATGGTTGTGGGTATCGCTGGCGCATAGGGGACGCCATTGGGCGCAACGTAGACCACGCGCAGTCTGGATTTGGATCTGTAACTGCGATTGGGTGAGCGTTGTTTGCGGCCGTTATTGTTGGCAACTTATCTCAATTACGCAGCCTCGCGCGCACGGTCAGGAACAACCTCCATAACAAACTTACTACCTACTTAGTTACCTAATTCAGTATCTTTAATATACGTGCATCTCCCCTATATTTGTATAATTCAAACTTCTAGCCTAAATTGACTTACTTCCTACAATATAATTCAGTAATAACAATCTAGTTCATAAGTTACAATATAATTCATTACTTGGCTTGATTGGGTGAAGTGGCGACCGTGACATTATCAATTTTTTTTAACAAGACAGTGTTTACTCGCACGGTGGTATGGGGTCCTCAAGGACAGAGCAGACCCCCATTTTGGCTGTATGGGTTGTGGGTTGACCACGTTGCGTGGCGAACAAAACAACGTATGCATATGTGTACGTACGTTCTTGGACAGTGTTTTCTACGAGCATAACTCACGTAAACAAAGTCTCATCGACTTTTTTGAGGTGTCAATCGAAGCGTCTTTGCAATATTAAAAGCTGATTACTTTTCGGAGATTTCGGTCAAGCGAATTTGTTGTGTTGACCCCTTGAAGGTCCTTTCTGTCATACGCTATATCTCGCAAACCAAACATAGCATTTGCGATGTTAGGGCGTCAATTGACGCGTATTAACATTTGTGTGATTCTTACAAATTATGAAAAAATGTTGGAGGGGCTTTTAATTTATTAAAAAAAGTGCATAAATTAAGTTTTTTTCATAAACAATAAATTTTTAACCTGATTTGCGAAACACAGTAATCAATGCTTACAAAATTTATATACTGAAAAAAAATTTTGTGTTAAAACCATCAAAACCTTTTTTTCTCATGATCACAACAAGAACAAAATATTTTAAAAAAAGAATCATCAGAAGTCATCACGACCTTCAAGACCGTTTTATCATTTACTATATCTCGTGAACCAAATAAAATATTTGGATCGTCAAATTGTCAATCGACGTGTATTAACATTCTTTGTGATATTTTTAACTTTATAAAAAAATCGTTTAAGCCGTTTTTTTAATTTAGTAAAAGAAAATGCGATAAATTAGGATTTTTTTAATTAGAAATAAGTTTTTAACCTGATTTGCACAACATAGTTATAAATGCCTATAAAATTTATAAATAATCAGTTTTTTGTCCAGAAACCAGCACAACGTTTTTCCCTGATTATAAAGGAAAAGAAATTAAAAACAAGAAATTGGAAGAGAGGATTGTTCAGGTGTTGTTTTTTTTACATTTTGATCAGCCACACTGCTTGGCGAAAGTAGCATTATCCCCCTTCTTCAAGTGGATTTTCTCTTAATGTACTTAAAAGCGTTTTTCAAAATGCAGAACAGCAACATTTGACTTGACAAGCCATCGATTGATTCCTGGACATGGCCTTCAGGGTACATACTGGCTAACGATTGGCACTTTCAACGTCATGTTCACTGTAAGACGCAACATTACGTCACGGTTTTGAACTTGGCTGTTGCACTTGGAAAACGCCAACGAAACCAACCAACTAAACTAACAAACTTATACCCTTACTCTCCAAAACAACCGAAATATTATTACATCAGCTACAATATGTTCTAAACTTTTAAATTAGCCAAGTCACCCTCAGAAGGAAGAAATATCCACGAAAATCACCGGAATGGGGAGAAATGGAGAAAAAATCAAGGAAAAGAAAAGAATAGAAGAAAAAGAAAAAGAAAATCATCTTTCACGACTCCCCTGATCGTGGTTTCAAGCTTTTTTCTGATTTAACAATTATGTCCCAGTTTATTTAAAATTTATTACGTGTACGCATCTACACTTAACCGATTGACTATGTAATAATATGCATAAACAAATGTAAACATATTTGTAAACAATATACATAGCCCAAAACACACTATACGTTCCCATTCATGCGACACTATTAGCATTTGCACGTGTGCACTTTTGGCCCGTGCCATTTTTTCATGACCACACACGAGATGGCTTGCCTTTGGTGGCATGGTAATTAATCATACATAAACAATGCATTTGTTAATGCAACGTTGCTGAGTGTCGGGAACGTGTGTGGATCGGTGCATTGAGTCGTGTTTGGGTAATTCGATTTGACCCATTTGTAGGGAAAAGAAAGTCAACATGTGACCGAATTTTAGGCAATGAGAAATAGTATTTAAGCCGTATCATGTAAGTTTATTGTACAGTCAATTCTCGATAATTAAAGACTTGAGCGCTCTGCATACTGTCACCTTGTCCTTAACAATTTAAAGAGTTTTACTGTCACATAGAAATTGCGGCACAGGTTGGTATATCCATCCGATGCCATTAATTCGAGCAAGTGCTAACTTAAACTCATTGAACATCCTAGATTTTTAAAATTGGACAACATATTTTCCACGATATTTTTAAAGTCAGGGTCTGATTGCCTAAAAACCTCGTAACTACTTTTTTGAAAGAATTCCATGATGACCTCTCAACATCGTTCATCACATTTTTAAAGTTGTTATCTTTCATTAGTTTACGAATATCAGGCCCAACAAAAAATCCCTCTGGGGCATTTCACGTCAAACCGACAACGAAAAAAAAGTGAGGTTCTGAAATTCGTTCATATTGGGCACATTTGTACTTCTAGGGTATATGAATGTGCACACATAATATTTTTGTTATTTGATGTTTAGTTGTTAAGATATGGGATTCTATAGAATTCAAATTTTCACAGCAGGGGTTTTTTGAAATTTTATTTTCATATTGACGTAAATTATAATTTAATGATAAATGTAGTGTTTTGTATAGAAAATTTACTATTCTTTTTGATTTTCAAATGAGATTCCGAATTTGATTTTTTTTCTAGTTTTAAACCGGAAGTGAATATTTAAAATATTTTTTTCAATAACTTCGACCATTTTAATTTTTATTTTTTTTACTGTAAACTAAAGCTTAACATGTATACAATTTACCATAAAAATTGCAGAATGGGATCTGGATTAGTTTAGGAGATATATTAATTAGAGTGCGTGCATGTCGCTCTGAGCGTGATACCTGTCGCTTGTTAAAGTTGTTTGGTGATGTATAAATACATTAAAACGTCGATAATATTTCAGTAAAATTGATTATTTATTGTTGCCTTACCTGTTTGTGTCATTCTCAGGTTATTGAATACCTAAATTTAAAATAAAATGTAATATTTTGAAAGAAATTATGTGTAGAAACCATTTTCAAAATAAAACATTATTTTACGTGATTTTTTCTCAATTGTGGTGACAAAATACGAATAAAAACACCATCTCTTAATTGCAAAAAGAATCACTTCATCAAAACGAATCAGAATTACATAATAGAAAGAGATAAAAGCGTAACGCTTGTTTTCCATTATTTTTTTCATTGTAGTTCTAACCTCTTAGTGAGCTACGTTCGTTAATAAGTTTTATCATTTTGATTGACTTTTTTGCCTCCCTACGGTTATCGGCACTCTAATCCATTAAATTTACTGGCTCCGAAAGTTTAAAAATATAAGAAAAGTTCCGAAAAGTTTAGATGTAAAATGGAATGGAAATATTTTACATTTTATTCAAAATTAAGGTATTAAATAATTTCAGAATGACACAAACAGGTAAGGCAACAATTAATAATCAATTTTACTGAAATAATATCGACGTTTTAATGCATTTTTACATCACCAAACAACTTTAACAAGCGACAGGTATCACGCTCAGAGCGACATGCACGCACTCTAATTAATATATATCCTAAACTAATCCAGATCCCATTCTGCAATTTTTATGGTAAATTGTATACATGTTAAGCTTTAGTTTACAGTAAAAAAAATAAAAATTAAAATGGTCGAAGTTATTGAAAAAAATATTTTAAATATTCACTTCCGGTTTAAAACTAGAAAAAAAATCAAATTCGGAATCTCATTTGAAAATCAAAAAGAATAGTAAATTTTCTATACAAAATACTACATTTATCATTTAATTATAATTTACTTCAATATGAAAATAAATTTTTAAAAAAACCCCTGCTGTGAAAATTTGAATTCTTTAGAATCCCATATCTTAACAACTAAACATCAAATAACAAAAATATTATGTGTGCACATTCATATACCCTAGAAGTACAAATGTGCCCAATATGAACGAATTTCAGAACCTCACTTTTTTTTCGTTGTCGGTTTCACGTGAAATGCCCCCTCTTTTAGCTTTGCTTCAGACAAACCAGCAAACTTGCTTGAAAGGTATTTAAATGTCTCGCTATCTTTTGTTAATGCCTTCACAAACTGTTTCATCATGCCAAGTTGGATATGGAGCGGTGGTAAAAGGACATTTTTAGGATCAACCAAAGATTCAAAAAGCACGTTTTTCTCGCCGACCTTCAATGATCTTTTGGGTCACACTTTCAGGTTCCAGTGTTTTGCTTTTGCGCGAATATCCAGTTCGCAAATAAGACAGGGAAACTTTGTGGAATCACCTTGCTGTCCTAGTATCATGGAAATTACCTTGAGATCACCACAAACTGTCCACTCGAATTCCTTGTATTTTAACTTATCCAAGACCAATGCCAGGTTACCATACGTTTCCTTCAAATGTATTGAGTGACCAACGGGTATTGATGCGTATTTATTCCCATTGTGAAGTAAAACAGCTTTTATACTTCTTTTCGAAGAATCAATAAACAGTCTCCAGTTCTGAGCTCCGTGTTGAACTTTGAACATGGACATTAAACCATTAATATCGGAACAATAGACTAGCTCACCTTCTTGAGAAAATTGAGGCTCAAAATGTTCTTCTCTATTTCTATACCAAGCGAAAGAAGTTCCAGCTGTCAATAAGTTCTTCTCTTGTATTCTGGATCCTTGTTACTCAGCAGATTCTTTTGGAAGACCCAAATCACAGATCAGGTCATTCAATTCAGCTTGTGAAAATTCTTGAGGTCCACTGGAGTCGCCAACTTGAAACTCGTCACTGGAACTTTCTTCTGACTCATTTCCTGATGAAGGCAAATCATCTAGGCTTTGGAGTGCTTGTGGTGTAGGAATGCTGAATCCGTGAGGGATTGGGCGAAGTGCAGAATATATGTTTGGGTAAGTTATGTCTTTTTTTTGTACTATACCCTTGCACATTGCACGAACAAAAGTAACTGTCATCGCTGTGGTTTTGATGCTCTCTCCAGATCACCAAAACGAAAAAAATTAACTTTACCTTTTAACGACTATCTAAATCCTTCAACACACTGAACAAACTTCATGCGATGTCCAAGATTTGTCCTGGTCACGTATCTTGACACCAAAATACTACAAATCCACCACAAATATAGCAAAAACCATCCGGACAATTTAACCAACCTCTTGAAGTTAGTTTTGAAACGTACCTTGTGAAAGTTTTAACGAAAATAAATAAATGAAAGCGCATGCAAGGGAGCGGGCACATTGGAAATTCCGGCATTCCTCATCATACTGTTGCGTTGTGCGTTTTGCGGAAAAACCTTACGTGATGAAAGCAACAAAAAATACAAAGGAATTATCTATTATTTCAAAGAAAGAAATTTGGTCGCAGACCTGTGATATCTTATGAATATATGTGTACATTTACAATTTAATTTTACACTCCAGCGATTTTCACACATGCGAGTTATGTTTTACAATATGCAAAACTTAAAAAAAAATGAAATTCCTTTACGCGGAATCTTAGGAAGAAAACGACTTTAACTTTTCTTTAATATTTTTTTTATTCAATACGACTTAATACAACTTATCGTTAAAAATACTGGACAATACTGAACTCTTCTAGAGTGTCTCACATTCCTATTTATACCCTTGATTCGCCAAAGCTATCTTCATCTTATCTTTTGGATCCCAGGGTAAGATGATATGCTTGGCCACAATTCAGGTAATCCCATCTGGCCTTCATCCGCAAGGACGGGCGTGGGAAAAATTTCTTGAGAAAAGTGTATCCTGAATCCTCGCTGAGCGGAAAACACCGTAAAAGGTAGAAAGAATATAAAAGATGTAACGAGAGCCGAAAAGACGATGTTTACTCCACCACTTCACACAAACTAAATTACACAACTTTTCACATAATAAAACGAAGTTACAGGCCAAACTAACTTAATAAAATTTTCATACAAAGTGTACCTGATGGCTCTAAAATTATGCTTAAGGCTATTAACTCTGTTGCTGCCTGTGACAATCACAGATCTTATTTTCTGCGTTCTGACGTCTCCCAAATTCAAAAGAAGCACTGCCAATCCTTTGCTTCAAAACCTTCGTCAATTTCTCAACGCGAATCAAAATCATCAAACCAAAAAGTCCACGTTCAACCAAATAAAAGAGACTTTCCGCCACCGCCGAATTCATTCGATCAAAATTCTGGAGAGTTTATCGCACTTGAACCACTTTGGCAACCCAACTGATTTTATGACGTTTGTCCAGATCGTAGACTGGAATAATTTTTATATTCCGCGTTCGTCTCCTCATGGGTCACAGCATTTTACCTCGGTGGATACTACGGCTTCTGTGTGCGTGGGGGCGGGTACATTGTATCACTGGCGATGGAGTTCGCGATGTGGCCTGGGTCACCTGAATTGTTCGTCCGTAGGATGATGAGTTGAATTGGTGTGTACCGTTAGCAAGCTCTGGCTTCAGCATACGTGTGCAATTCGAGCAGAGTCGTCAATGCCAAAATGATAAAAAGGGTGACCTTAAATTATCATACTGATATTTATTTCCAACTTATCGGCAGGAATCACTTTACAAAATTCAAATCCAGCTGCGATACTCAATACACTTTATTTGTAACCGTCATTTGGAAGAGATGACAATCGAGTCGTAACTAAATACAACACCAATCTAAATAAATCGAATTCATATTTATATTGCATAATAAACCCTACCCAAATAATTCTAATCCGTATTTGTATAAATCAAAGCTTCAAATGTAATCAATAATTGAACAATCATTATCTCAAACTAATAAAATCCAATATGATCATGAATCTGCCTTGTGTGAAGTGCAACATGCTTAATCAATTTTTCATGGCCATCTTTTACTTACACTGCGGTTGAGTGCTTTTAGGGGCATAACCCAAGCTCACAAGCTTCACAGCAGTGAAATAACTTAAACAATCAACGATGGAAACAATGACTGTCCCAGGATTTTTTTTTAACTTCCCAGTATATGGGAAGTTCTTGTAATCGCCTCGAAAATCTAAATTGAAATTTTCAACATTTCTTTACGTTTTGAGGTCTATAGAGTATATATAAAGTGTTTTTAGAAAGGGAGATGTATGTGAGTGTGTGTTCGTACGTACGTACCGTTGTACGTTCGTGGACAGTTTTTTCTACGAGCATAGCTCACGTGAACAAAGTCCTATCGACTTTGTTAAGGTGTCAATCGAAGCGTCTTTGCAATCTTAAGAGCTAATTGGTTTTTGGGAAACTTCGGTCGGAGGGTTTGCTGTTTTGCCCGTTTGCATGTCATTTCTGTCATGCGTTATATCTTGCAAACCCGCGTACGATTTCCTTGAACAAGGTGTCAATTGACGCGTATTAACATTTATGTAATTCTGCCAAGTTTCTAAAAAAAAAACTTCGAGCCGTTTTTAAATTTTTAATAATAAAAGAAAAACATTGGGTTTTTTTCAAAAACAATAAATTTTTAACCATATTTTCAAGTCGAAGTAATCTATGTTTATATAATTTATATACCCCAAACAGTTTTTCTAAAAATGTCATCCAAATTTTTTCTCATGATAGCCATGAGAGTCATCATAATCTTCAAGGTCATTTCTGTCATGCGTTATATCTTGCGAAGAAAACATACGATTTGCATCGTTTAGGTGTCAATTAACGCATATTAACGTTTTTCTGAATCAGTCGAAGCTTTGAAAAAATCGCTGGAGCCGTTTTTTTCATTTAAGAAAAAAAATTGCAAAAAATTAGGTTTTTTTTCATAAACAATAAAATTTTAACCTGATTTGCGAAATATAGTAATCAATGTTTAGAAAATTTCTATACTCCAAACAATGTTTGTAGAAACGCCATCAAAACCTTTTCTCATGAATACTTAAAAAATTAAATTAAAAAAAAGAAAAAAAGATTATTAAAAGTCATCATGGTTTTTAAGGTCATTTTTATCATTCACTATATCTCACGAACCAGATATAATATTTGCATCATTATGGTGGCAATTGACGTGTATTAACCTCTTTGTGAAGTTTTTAATATTATCAAAATTCATTTCACCCGTTTTTTTAATTTTACAGAAGTAAATGCGAAAAGCTATGGTTTTCTTCATGCAAAATATTTTTTGAACTTGATTTGCACAGCACATGATATCAATTCATAAAATTTATACTTTCTTATCAGTTTTTGAAGAGAGAACAGCAATTTTTTTTCCATGATTATGAAAAAAAAATTAAAAATAAAAAATCATTCAAAGTTACCATTGAAAGAGGGTTCATACGAATGATATTACTTTATATCTATTATTTTAAAAAAAATGTTGTAAGTTCAATCAAAGTTTTAAAATATTTGCATAATTTGAACAGATTTTTATTAGTTTCTAAAGTTTTTTAATTAAAAAAATTGCTTAAATTTTGAGAACCAACCAAATTTCAATCAAATTTTCATTTGCGGTATCAACGCTTAGAATGGTAAAATGCTTTGTAGTCAATAATTTGCAAGACCATATGCTTTGAAAAGCTTTCATCGAATAAACATTTGTAGTTTTTGGTAGATTCATTCATTAGTAATCGTAAGATTCCAATAACCATCATCATTCGTAACACATTTTACTTTTTACATGCAATTGAACCTACTTTTGACTCCATATACAAAATTTTTAAGACCAAAAACGCCCCACCGATTGATCCGCGTGAATATTCAATCTGTCCTCATCGACCAAAAACCTTACGTAATCAATGGATCCTTCCGTAGACGATATGATTCATATTAACTCATTCCTGTTACTGCTATGAATCCCTCTCATTGTTATTACTTAAAGTTCTATTATTTTCAAAATTATTATTGTGTTTAATGTTGATATTTATGTAGATATTACTGGGAAGTTTAGCGTGTGGACCTCAAGGGTCGCACCTCGCGGATTGTTTTAATTTTGATTCGACACGCTGCGTTGTGAACGTAACAGATTTCATTGTGTTAAATTTGCAACACGCTTGCGTGACTACACGATGTATCGCTTCACTCCTTGCTTTTCTAGTTAACTGCGACCGTATTCAGTTTGATCATTTTTTATGGACTGACTTATGAAATGCGATGAATCATTAAATTTATACTTGATGGCGACAGCAATGCACGTCAGCGATGATAGCAAGTAGCACACTTTCTGAAGTTTATAACTGGCAGAATTTGACAAGACATTCCCTCAGTTAGTCCATTTATTATGTCTTGATTTATGTACTCAGATACGTTGCACCCGTGTCCCATTGACAAAATGCGTGAAGTAAATTTTATCGAAATCCTGTTTTAGTTCATCAGGTTTTTTTTATCAGCATGTAAATTGCTGCTGCTTTTATTTGTAAGGAGAAGTAGGTTTTCAGAGCTACAAAAAAAATAACACTGCTATATAGCTCCGGCTTTTCATCAACCCATTCCCTCCATTCTTTCACGAATTCTGAAAAAAAATGTCTGATGAAGATGTAACCATAACGGCGCCGGAACTTGCGATCGAGACGGATATTTGGTGTGCTACATCATTCGCTTTTATACATGTCACAGTGATTGCTGGATTTAACAATAATTTTCGCGAGTCACTCACTACGCCAGGCACCTGAAAGAAATAAGTTTCAATCACTAAAATACCACTTGGTCTACGCACCTTTTTGGCTACAAAACAACCTCTAATAAATCTTTCGACGATATCGTCAAATTTTCAACTTGGATTCTTTCTAAGGTCATGGTTAATACTCTGTCCCAGATCAGGCTAGTAGGCATGTTGTTACGGCTATAATTTTGCGTAACGTCCGCACTGCACCGTAGCCGATCCCAGCCACGGTTCGGGCAATCCCACCCGGCTTCACCCGCGAAGAGGGGTGTGGGAATAGGTAATTTAAAAAGAAAGGGCGCCACCCGTTTCTGCGCCGGGACTGCCCTGTCCGCGAACCCTGAAACGGGAATAGGGTCCGCGACGACCCGAAACCACCGATCGATATGGGAGCACAAAACCTCAGCCAAGAACGCGATTCCGCGTCGCCACTTCACACAAGAATACAATCTATAATTTAATTCAAAGCACGTTATATTTAACAAAAAAAAACTAACTAAACCCTACTTCTAACTAGCTACACTAAATCTACTTACAATTTTTCTTTGTTTCCTTAATCCTATGTTGCTCGGCTGCTTCTCGCTCCTCGCTCGCTCGTCGCTAGTCGCCCTCGTCTTCTCCTTAACTTGCTCCTCACGCCCACTCGGCTTTCCGCTTCGCACCGTCCACCAGTTCGGCGCCAAGCCCAAAAAGAAAAACTCCCGACTCGACCGCCAAAACGTCTTCTAAGCTCTACCACGGCAAAAGCCAAGCCCTCCGAAAAAAAGACCACGCAGCTTGCACCTTACGCCCAAGGCCGACGTCCAAACGAAAAAAATTCCCGAAATCACACAGCTTCTACCCCAACGGTCGACGTTCAAAAGCCTCTCAGCTGCTCCCGCAATCCTATTTAAACCAAGCCGAGTCCCGTTCGGTTCGTAGGTCGACGACCACTCAGCTGGCAGTTGACCCCAACAGCTTTCAAAAGCTTTTCGACTGGTTTCGCCAGGGGTCAGTCGTTGTGTCTCGATGTGAGGGGATTTCGGATTGCCGCCTGTCCGGCGAAAAGCTCGCGGCAGCCGCCACCCATGGCGAATTGCCAATGCCAATGGTTGTGGGTTTCACTGGCGCATACGGGACTCCATTGGGGCGCATCGTAGACCGGGCGGAGCCTTGATTTGGGATCTGTTGCGACGATTGGGTGAGCGTTGTTGTTGTTGTGATCGTGGGCAACCTATTCGCAGTGTCTGTGCCGTTATCCGGAACACCCTCCATAACAAACTTACTACCTACTTATCTATTTACTCCAATATCCTTAACCTACCTACATCTCTATATTTATATGATTCAATAATAGCAATATAATTCACTACTAACGCTACAATTCATTAATAACAAGATATTGACCTTAATAACAATATGATTCAAAAACAACAATATAATTCAATAATTGGCTTGGTTGCGTGAAGTGGCGAACGTAGCATCATCAATTTGTGCAAGACAGCGTTTTACCCGCACGGTGGTTTGGGGTCTCAAAGACAGGGAAGTCCCATATTTCGCCCTTGAGGATTTGGGATCGCCTACGTTGCGTGGCGAACGTAACATTACCCCCCCTTCTTTAAGTGGATTTTCCCAAAATCCACTCCAAACAATAATAACCGGGACGGTAACGTTCGACACGCGGACACCCCCAACGAGCCACCAAGCGATCTGTGGACACGGCCTTCAGCGTGCACACGCCTGGCAATTTTTAATTCTTACGTCGCGTTCACTGAAGCTCGAAACCAAACTTACGAGTCACACTCACCAGACCAACGTATTAACCTACCGAACCTACGCAACTTACCCACAACCGAACTATTTAACAAAATGACCGCACTAATAAACTAACGAATGAAACGATATGGGAAAGGGAGGGAGAAAGGAAGAAGGAAGGTGGGATTACAAACATAATGTTACAAGGGTAAGGACTAAGTGTTCAATACCCCCGGCAATCCATACACCTCTCACTTATCCACGTACTGAGCGAGTCATTATAGGTTGCATGTGCCTATCGGTAGTCCTACCAGCATGCGTATGACGTTGGGGTTACAGAGCATCGGCGAGCCCTACCCCTCTACTATTTGCCCCTTTCATCCTCAACTTCTTTCAACTGCCTTCCCGGTCTCTCGATCGTCCGGTCTCTCTGCTCCGCATCGGCTACTCGATCGATAGTGTAGAGTTGCTCCCCGTCCTCGATTGGTGACCCAGACCCGTCCTGCAACACAACTCTTGCCCTTACAAACGGATTTGCATTTGACGAGGTTGGTATCTCATACCCCACCTCTTCTAAAGCCCTCAAAAGTTTACCCTCCCTTACAAGAGGTAGCTGTAAGGAGTTTTGATCCTCTTCGCGATGCCTTCTCCTTCCGTCGTCAATTTCGTTGTTCTGCCTTGATCCGGATCTTTCCGTGTCGGTACTCCCTTCCTGTGAAATTCTACCCGTATGAGGTCTTTGCTGCTTCCTCCCTGTCTTCCAAAGTCCATTCCTCTGAGACTCCCTACCCCCAGACCCAGTCCATTGGGACTTCTTGCGCTCAGGCCCAGTCTCACCTCCTTGAGACTGCCTGCTACCAAGCCTACCCAATCGCGACTGTCTGCTTCTAGGCATAGCCTCAGCCCCTGTGGACTTCTCCTCAGTCTCCCTCGAAACTCCTCTCACAGCATCGGTTCCCTCATCTTCTTCCAACTCTGTCACAGTAGATTTCGCTTCGCAAACCTTCACTTTTCCTTCGACCTCAGCTTCCTGACCATCTTCCCGCTCGACGCATGAGCACCTCTGATCCAGTCGAAGCTTCTCCTCTATGTCCCGTACACGACCATGCAAGGACGCATTTTGGGCCTCCAACTCCTCGAATCGTGAGAACAGATTGTCGGTTATTCGGCACTCTCCTAATTCCTTCGTTACTCTCGAAGCCGCGGTGCGGTTGCATTGCGCTTCACTTTGTAGAGCCTTAAGCTTGTTCTCATAGAACGCTTCGATCTTCTCCTGTTCCTCTTCATTTTGTTCACGAAGCTCTTGGATGGACTGTTGCAGCTTCGCTTCGTATTGCTCAGACAAACGGCAGTGCACTTCCTTAATTTCTAACTTATATCTAGTACGCGCTTCGGCCAGTTCTATCGCATGATTCCGATCCTTAGACTCCAGCTCTTCGTGCAGTGATCGGAGTGTGTCCTCAACATTTTCACGTGCCAGTGTTTCGTCCAGTATGTGTTTGCGTGCCTCTTCCAGTTGCATGCGTAACCGAACGTTCTCCCTCTCCAGATCTTGGGTGTCATTAGTTGCTTTCCGGCAATCAGCACAGACTGCCTGACACTTACTGGTCAGCTCTGTGATCGTCAACTCTGTGTCTTCTATTTTCTTCGTGTCAATGTTTATTGTTGTCGTCGCTTCTTCGCCTCGTTCCAACTTCCTGGCTCCCGAACTTCCAGACTCTTCATACTCTTCTGCCTGCACCAGCATATGTCCTAAAGCGAGCATAAGCTGCCGTCGCAACCTCTCGATTAAGGGATCCTCTGCTTTCTTCTCCCGTAGCAGGTTACCGATCCTCCGCAGGCCATACTCCGTCTTTGCCTGGGCTACCAAAAACGCAGTGGACTTTTCATCTCCCCAAAAATCCGCTGATAGCGCCCCGACTTCTTCCGTTACCATCTCCACCGCCTCGCGGTCCTGCTGGTAAGTGAAGGGGTAAGGTGAGGACGCGTTCATCATAGTCCCAAGCCGCAGTGCCTTCCGAAGCTCCATCCGCATTGCCGACCCAGTTCCAGGGGCGATCCCACGCACTGCCAGCTCATAGCTCAGCTCGTTCTCGCTGAGGCGATCGATTAAACCCTCCGTAAATTTTGCCATGTTGAACCTACCACGAATTACGACAACACAAGAAGAATAAAAATAACGAACTAGACAGGAAACTTCTTTGTTTTATTATTTTTTTATATATACATATCCTTATAAGTTCATTTCCACTCTTCACACCCGCAAACTCACACACCCGCAAATTCACACCCCCGCAATCAACACACTCCTGCGATCTCACACTCCCGCAATTACACGCACGTGTCAGCACTTTTAATATGGCCACTTTTATTACACAGACACACTCACTGAACTTGTCGAACGGATCCGCCGTTCGAACGCTGCCGTATCCAAGTCCTGTTTTTTTATAACGGCCCCACGTTGGGCGCCAAATGTTACGGCTATAATTTTGCGTAACGTCCGCACTGCACCGTAGCCGATCCCAGCCACGGTTCGGGCAATCCCACCCGGCTTCACCCGCGAAGAGGGGTGTGGGAATAGGTAATTTAAAAAGAAAGGGCGCCACCCGTTTCTGCGCCGGGACTGCCCTGTCCGCGAACCCTGAAACGGGAATAGGGTCCGCGACGACCCGAAACCACCGATCGATATGGGAGCACAAAACCTCAGCCAAGAACGCGATTCCGCGTCGCCACTTCACACAAGAATACAATCTATAATTTAATTCAAAGCACGTTATATTTAACAAAAAAAAACTAACTAAACCCTACTTCTAACTAGCTACACTAAATCTACTTACAATTTTTCTTTGTTTCCTTAATCCTATGTTGCTCGGCTGCTTCTCGCTCCTCGCTCGCTCGTCGCTCGTCTTCTCCTTAACTTGCTCCTCACGCCCACTCGGCTTTCCGCTTCGCACCGTCCACCAGTTCGGCGCCAAGCCCAAAAAGAAAAACTCCCGACTCGACCGCCAAAACGTCTTCTAAGCTCTACCACGGCAAAAGCCAAGCCCTCCGAAAAAAAGACCACGCAGCTTGCACCTTACGCCCAAGGCCGACGTCCAAACGAAAAAAATTCCCGAAATCACACAGCTTCTACCCCAACGGTCGACGTTCAAAAGCCTCTCAGCTGCTCCCGCAATCCTATTTAAACCAAGCCGAGTCCCGTTCGGTTCGTAGGTCGACGACCACTCAACTGGCAGTTGACCCCAACAGCTTTCAAAAGCTTTTCGACTGGTTTCGCCAGGGGTCAGTCGTTGTGTCTCGATGTGAGGGGATTTCGGATTGCCGCCTGTCCGGCGAAAAGCTCGCGGCAGCCGCCACCCATGGCGAATTGCCAATGCCAATGGTTGTGGGTTTCACTGGCGCATACGGGACTCCATTGGGGCGCATCGTAGACCGGGCGGAGCCTTGATTTGGGATCTGTTGCGACGATTGGGTGAGCGTTGTTGTTGTTGTGATCGTGGGCAACCTATTCGCAGTGTCTGTGCCGTTGTCCGGAACACCCTCCATAACAAACTTACTACCTACTTATCTATTTACTCCAATATCCTTAACCTACCTACATCTCTATATTTATATGATTCAATAATAGCAATATAATTCACTACTAACGCTACAATTCATTAATAACAAGATATTGACCTTAATAACAATATGATTCAAAAACAACAATATAATTCAATAATTGGCTTGGTTGCGTGAAGTGGCGAACGTAGCATCATCAATTTGTGCAAGACAGCGTTTTACCCGCACGGTGGTTTGGGGTCTCAAAGACAGGGAAGTCCCATATTTCGCCCTTGAGGATTTGGGATCGCCTACGTTGCGTGGCGAACGTAACAATGTCATCGCATTCTACTGAACAACGGTATGTGTTTGATTTTCAAGGGCTCTGGTAAAAATGTACGGCGGTACCACGAAAGAAAGAACCCATGAAAATGCTAAAACCTCTAAACTGAATTTCAGCATAATCTAATTGTGTCGAGACTTTGCAAATACGCTTTAGTTGGTACTTAAACAAAGCCATTGCGAATTTTCTAAGGGTTGTCGTCATAAAAAATGAATACCAACTTACTTACGTACTACGTTCATACACATTCAGACTCCTTTCTATAAAAAACTTTTAAAATACTTCAAAACCAAATATTAATTTAGAGAAGCTCTCTATTACTTTATTGTAAATTTTTCTTTCCCAATTGATTACAAAAAAAAATTAAATTAAAAACCAGTCAAAGTCATCCTGTAAAAAGGGTTCATGCGAATGATTATACCTTTGACCTCATATTCTAAAGACATTGTTGGAAAGTCAATCAAAGTTTATTATTTCCATATTTTAAGGAGATTTTTAAAAGTCTTCACAGGACCGTGTTTTAACTTAAATGAAAAAACTGCTTAAATTTTGAAAATCAATACAAATCAAATCAAATTTTCAATTGTGCTAATCAACAATTTGAATGGTAAAATGTTTTGTAGTCAACACTTTTCAAGATCAAATGCTTTGCAAGGCTTTCATGTGTAAAAGATAGGCCTGTAAACGATAGCTCGTCGCAGGAGATGCCTTCTCGGTGTTGGACGCCGAACGTCGGATCTTGTATTCTTCAAGGGAGATCCGGGTTTTAGCGCTGTATAAGAAAAGCGCACTTTTAGTGAGGGAACAGGGTTAAATTGGGGTACCTACCGGCAAGTTAATTGCCACATGTCTGGCGCAGGATTCAAGATCCAAGCTAGCCGATATTTTTATTAAGTTTTACTATTAGCGACTGGTTACGCTACAATTGAGGCGCTTCTAAAGCCAAGTTACGGCTCGAGCGTTTTGCCAAACTACGGCAATAATGCGTTGATAAAAACGAGTCAAAAGTACGCTTTACTATGACTATATTTTCTTTTCTACAATTTACTTTTATACACTTTTTACAACTTAACATATAATCCCTACTCTTATATTTTATTCTACTTAATACATAATCCCTACTCTAAAACTGGAAGAATTGAATATGGTAAATTCATTCTACCAATCAAAATATCGATCAGCATTTTTCCATGTGACCCAATTTAAAATGCAACACTCATAATAGTCCATGAGTGAAATGCAACACTCATAATAGACCATGAGTAATATGCAACACTCATAATAGTCCATGAGTAATGACTACTCAGGTTTCGTACTTTGTGTGTACATTACACCTGCCAATGCTAGGCGCCGCTTAGTCTAGTGCGATCGCGATGGGTTATTATAAACATTCGTTCATGTGTCTATTTTTAGTGACAACATGAATTGGACTTTCGTGTGAGTAGATTATGTGTAATGCAAAACGAGTATGCAAAGTGAGCATTACAAGGTGATCGTACATTATGCATTTGTATATTCTACGATTGCTCATTGATTATTGATTTGTGGGTTTAGTTTATAGTAAAATGCTGATTGATTGTGTAGCTACGTGTAGGTCCACTACACCCTTAACCTTTTGAGGTGAGAGTTTGGGTACAAAATCGAGACTTATTATAAGTATTTTTACATATCTTATATTATATTTTTATACATTGTTATTCCCCTTTTTTTTTTGAAAATCTTAAGTCTATTATTGTGTATCCATCTTTTTTATTGTCTATTTCCAATAGTGTATTTACATTATTTTTACTAAGTACTTTAAATGGACCTTTATACGGTTTCTCATGTTTTCTTCTGTTCTCTACTTTTAATAAAACAAGATCGTCTATTTCTATGTTTAATGGTTTTGAATAACATTCTTTATTTGTTCTAATCATTTTAGCTTTTTCAATTAAGTCCTTTGCTTTTGTTAGAGACATTTTTAATCTAATTTTTAATTCATTTCTGTAATTCTCCAAATTGTATATTTCTTCTGAATCGCTTAAAATGTCATTTGGTAAATAGGATAGTTTGCCGAATACCAGTTCGTAAGGTGTATAATTTGTGTCAATATGTGGAGTTGTATTATATGAAAATGTATAGAAAGGTATCCATTCGTCCCAGTTGTTGTTATCAACGAAGGACAGTAAGTATTCGTTTAATACGCGGTGGTTCCTTTCTATTACACCTAACGACTCATGATGGTAAGGGGTTGAAAATATTTGTTTTATATGTAGTAACTCGCATATTTCTTTCATTAGACTGTTTGTAAATTCTGTCCCTAAGTCCGTTTTTAGAATCTTGAAATGACCGTATAATAAGATAAATTTATTTACTATAGCTTTTGCTACTGTGGTAGCATCCTTAGTCTCTATGGGTATTGCAGTTATAAATTTCGTTAATTCGCACTGAATAGTGAGAATGTATCTGTAGTTGTTGGAAATTCTCAACGGGCCAACAATGTCTGCGCTTACAATCTCGAAGCTAGTAGATGGAGTCTCGGTTTTTATCATTTTCTCTTTGGTGTGCTTAGTTATTTTATTCATTTTGCACTTTTCACATTGGTTTATATGTTTTTTGACCATTTTCTTCATATCCTTCCAACAGTATCTCTGTTTCAATTTTAACAATGTTTTATGTACTCCTATATGTCCTCCATGTGGCGAATTGTGGTACTCAATAATTAATTCATTTTGCTTTTTGACGTCTTGAATTCTTATGGACGGTCTGTATATTAATATTTTTAACTTATAACTTTCTTCCCGTTGCAACGCATTAAATAATTTCTTGAATTCATTTCTCGGTACGTACCTGAATATATAATCATTAGAGGATAAAGATAGTGCATTTATGCTATTGTTCTTTGAATGTATTAACAATTTCTTCATGACAGAAACTAATATCGTGTATGAATTATCATTGTTGTTATCATGAACTTTCAGCTTATCGTTGAAGGAAACTGGTTTCTCAACAACTTTATCACTGTAGCGCACTACTATAAAATCTTTCTCTTTAGTTATAGATATATCATCTTTCTTGTTTTTCTTGCTAGCTAGCATATAAAATTTCAGTTTCATCGCCCCTTTAATATCTGACATAGAAGTGCAATCAAACGCATGGAGGTGATCAATCTCTTCGTTTTGGTTGACACTTTGCTTGTCGATTTCTGTATTTTTATTTTCACTTTGTACCTTTTTCGTTTTACTTCTTGTTATCGCCAATAACTTTTTGCTAATGTTTGGATTTTAGCATTTCAGTGTTCATTTGTATTCTTGACAGCGCATCCGCATTTGTATTTATATTCCCCTTTTTGTATATGATCTCGAAATCGTAGTCCGATAAATCTAGACGTATTCTAGTAAGTTTTGAAGATGGATTTTTATGTGTAAACATTGATACCAAAGGTCTGTGGTCTGATACGACTATAAACTTCCGTCCATATAAATATGGCCTAAAAAAGTTTATGCCCCAATGTATCGCCAATAGTTCCTTTTCTATGATAGGTTTATTCAATTCGTGCTCATTTAAGGATTTGCTCGCGTACGAGATTGGTAGATCTGAACCAATTTCTCCTTGTGATAGTATAGCACCTAGTGCGAAATTTGACGCATCTGTAGTAAGTATGAAGGGTTTTTCAAAATCTGGGTATTGAAGTATAGGAGGTGAAATCAGTTTGCGTTTTAAAAGTTCGTATGCTTTTTGCTGTTCTTCTTCCCAAACAAACGGTGCTTTTTTCTTTAAAAGAGAGTTCAAACTCTTTGCCGTTTCTGCAAAGTTTGGTATGAAGCGTCGATAATAGTTGCAGAAAGCTACGAATCTTCGCACGTCATCCGCGGTCTTTGGGATGGGATAATTTTTAATTACTTCATGCTTAGCAGGGTCTGTTCTTATACCATCTGCTGTAATAAGGTGTCCTAAATACACTACTTCTGATTTTAAAAATTTGCATTTATTTGCATTTAACTTCAAATTGTACTTACGAAGTCTCTGTAAAACTGTTCTTAAATTTTCATTATGATGTTTCATGCTACATCCGAAAACCATGATGTCGTCTACGTATAAGAATGCGGAGTCGCTTAGACCAGTTAAGGCAATAGTGAGCATCCTTTGGAAGCTGTTTGATGATATTTTCAATCCAAAAGGTAATCTTTTGAATTGGTAGTGTCCATCATTGGTGGAAAAAGCGGTTAAAGGTCTTGATTCTTTTTCTAGCTCAATCTGGTGGAACGAACGAGTCATATCCAAGGTTGAAAAGTACTTTGCCCTACCTAGTTTTTCTAGGACGTCTTTTAACCTTGTTAATGGAAATTTATCGTTCACCAATTTGTCGTTTAGTTTTCTGAAATCAACGACTAATCTCCACTTCTTGGTGTCATCCGAGCTTTTCTTAGGTACAACTAACAATGGAGAGTTGTACGGGCTTGTGGATTGTTCGATAATATCATTATCTTTTAGTTCCCGTACTTGCCTAATAATTTCGTCATTCTTAGTTTGTGGTAACCTATAATTTTTTATGTAGACTGGGTTTTCGTCGCAGGTGTTGAGTTTTTGTTGGTAAAAATTATTTTTTGTGAGGTATTCTCCTTCCAGATGGAAAACGTCTTGGTATTCCATAATAATTTCTTGCAAGCTCTTGTTTGCTTGTTCATCGGGACTGTTGGTATTAATTACGTTTAATAGTTCGTTTTATCGTTTTTTGTCAAATTTCCGAGCAAATTTCCGAGTAGTCTTTAATACGTCATAATTCCTCAGTGGTTCTACCTCTGTTTGAAAGCTTTTCAGAGTTATGTCATGTTAGTTAGTATTGAGTATCTTCACATGACATATACCTTTCGCTGGAATTATGCAATTGCTTAAGAATATCCCTTTTTCGATTTCTTTGTTTAGTATTATGCTGTATTCTGATCTGTCTAAGTCTATGGGTATTATCGCTTCTGTTCTTGCGGGAATTGTTATGTGTGCCATGTTCGCTTTTGTAGTGTATATTGGTAATACTATATCTCTGTCTTGTGTACAGAAGGATATGGTATATGTTTCGAAGTCAATTTTGCACATATACTTGATTAGCATGTCTCGTTCTATAATGCCATCAGTTTCGATAGGGAATTTATAATCTACCGCATGAAATGTATTTGATATAATAATTTCTTCAATGTTGAAATTTAGTTTGATAGTTCCGAGTGACATTGTAGTTTCATTTGTTATGCCCGTGAGTTTGCACCTGTTTTGTGCTTGTATATCATATGAACTTAAATTATTACTTTTGTATATGGAGATGTCGGCTCCAGTATCTATTAATAGTTGTAGATATCTATGTTCATTTTTGTTAAATATTTTTATATAGTTTGTGCTCATACCCGTTATTCTGTATACATTATTTTCTAGAGTGTATTTATTACTGTTTTTTGTTTTGGCTTCAAAAACTATGCTTCTTCCGGGAGGTTGCCTAATTCCTCTCGGTAACTTGTCACGTTTCCCTGGTTGTTTATCAATTTTACCCTTCTAGTGTTGTATCTGTTATTATGAATATTGTTATTATATCTTCCTGTATTATTATCAAATTTATTTCTATTAAAATTTCTGGTAGGGTTAGAATTCCTATCATTGTATCTATTATATGTCCTATAGGAGTTATTATTAAAATTATTGCGTGGTTGATTGTAACTTCCACGATTGTCATTTCTATTATAATAACCATTGTGGTTATTATGCCTTCTGGCATTAAAATTATTGTACTTGTTATTTTTATTTACGTACATAATTGTTGAAGGTTGAGATTCATTGTTCTCAATTTCAGTGGCCAATGTGATAGCTTCACTGAAAGTCTGTGGTCGTGCTGCGAACACAGTGTCCCTAATTTGATCGTTTAGACCATTCTTGAATATGGTAAGAGCATATGTGTCGTTTATGCTCTGTATTGCTTGTTTAGCAGCTTGGTTTACATCTGCACCTAACGTGCCAATTTGTAATTGGTTTAAATCACTTATTAAAGATAATATTTTGTCTTTGTATGCCGTTATGGGCATGCGTTTCTGGGTTATGCTTGCGAGCTGTGTATGTATTTGGGGTACTGTTTTATTATTTTTGTACCTGAGTCGTAGCTCTGTTTCTAAATTATTGATACTAGTAATTGATGAAATGTTTATTGCTGTTCTCACATTTGTGTTGAGTTTAATATGTAGAACTAGATTTAGCAACTCTATTTTACCTTCTGCCGATAATTTTTTTTCTATTAATTTGATTATAGTTAAAAATGTCTCTAGCTCAGAGAACTTCCCATCAAATGTGGGTATAATCTTGATTGCACTTTCTATGTTAAATTCTGCCATCTCTGTGTAGATGATATTGTCTTCAATTTTTACTAATATGTTTACAGCGTTCAGCCGTTGTATCAGGCTTGTAATTAGATTTCTACAAACTGATGAAAATGTCGATTTTAGTTCTATCTCATTGCCTTCCTTAATGTCGTTAAAAAGGTTTTTACCTACTGTTTCTGCATCGATTGCGTATTCTAATTTCTCTTTAAGAGTTTTGACCGTATAGGTCTTTGTTTTCTTTAAATTTATTAAATTATTTTGTAATTCAGACAATATCTGTTTTATCTTCTCCACCGACATCTGTGATGACAATTAGAATTACTTTCAGCTATACATTGTTTCGTCCTAATCCGATATTCCTATCTACTATCTTCCTTGCATACCTTTTTTGACTATTATTATAAAGATATAGGCACGCCATTATTATTAAGAAAACAATTGTTGTACTTATTGTTTGTTTGTATTCTATAAAAATATTAGCCTGAGTACTGCAATTATTTCCCATTGTTTAAAGAAGTTAATATATATATATGATACAATTTAATTATTTATACAAAATTTTTTTTTCTTTAAGGTTGTTTAGCCGCTCCGTAAATTGCCTCCTTTGTTCCTTGGCCGAAATGTGTATTAGCCTGTGGAGTATAGCTTTTTCACGCCTTTCTTTGTATCTGCGTCCTCCACGTTGTCGACGTTTTATTTTATTTATACGTGGCTCATCTATTCCACTTTGTTTCACGAAGTCCTCTATTTTCCTTGGACGTGGACCAGGTAGCGATGATGGCTTATATGGTGGAGCTCGTAGATTTGGGCTAAGCTCATACTCTTCGTGTAAGGTTGCCGCTGGTGTTTTTTGTGCTCGTATAAGACATCTTTCAAATGCCTTGTGGAACTCTTCATCTGTTGCTATGTTGGCTATTTCACCGTCTTCAAGGTCTTCAGTATGCTTTGGTACATCATCCTTCAGATGTTCGAAGTTTACTGGATCGTCGGTTGCAGGATCGTTGGTTGCAGGATCGCCATGTAAAAGATAGGCCTGTAAACGATAGCTCGTCGCAGGAGATGCCTTCTCGGTGTTGGACGCCGAACGTCGGATCTTGTATTCTTAAAGGGAGATCCGGGTTTTAGCGCTGTATAAGAAAAGCGCACTTTTAGTGAGGGAACAGGGTTAAATTGGGGTACCTACCGGCAAGTTAATTGCCACATGTCTGGCGCAGGATTCAAGATCCAAGCTAGCCGATATTTTTATTAAGTTTTACTATTAGCGACTGGTTACGCTACAATTGAGGCGCTTCTAAAGCCAAGTTACGGCTCGAGCGTTTTGCCAAACTTCGGCAATAATGCGTTGATAAAAACGAGTCAAAAGTACGCTTTACTATGACTATATTTTCTTTTCTACAATTTACTTTTATACACTTTTTACAACTTAACATATAATCCCTACTCTAATATTTTATTCTACTTAATACATAATCCCTACTCTAAAACTGGAAGAATTGAATATGGTAAATTCATTCTACCAATCAAAATATCGATCAGCATTTTTCCATATGACCCAATTTAAAATGCAACACTCATAATAGTCCATGAGTGAAATGCAACACTCATAATAGTCCATGAGTAATATGCAACACTCATAATAGTCCATGAGTAATGACTACTCAGGTTTCGTACTTTGTGTGTACATTACACCTGCCAATGCTAGGCGCCGCTTAGTCTAGTGCGATCGCGATGGGTTATTATAAACATTCGTTCATGTGTCTATTTTTAGTGACAACATGAATTGGACTTTCGTGTGAGTAGATTATGTGTAATGCAAAACGAGTATGCAAAGTGAGCATTACAAGGTGATCGTACATTATGCATTTGTATATTCTACGATTGCTCATTGATTATTGATTTGTGGGTTTAGTTTATAGTAAAATGCTGATTGATTGTGTAGCTACGTGTAGGTCCACTACACATGTAATAAAAAATTGTAGTTTTTAATAATTTTGTTCTTTACTATTCGTAGGATTTCAATTACTTCCTTCGTCATTTGTATTACATACATTTTACATTTTACATGCAATTGAACCTACTTTTGACTGCAAATACAATGTTTCTCAAGACCAACCGAAAATAAGAAATAATTATTAGTCTTGATGTAAAATCGTGAAAAAATACAAATTCAGTAATTATGCCGAATGGCCATCACGCGACAAAATCTCTTCAGTGGGCGTAATAACAAAAACTGCATTCATTTTTGCCAGCGCTCTTTTATCGTTCAAGCAGCGATATGAAAATAACAAAAATCGTAGAAAAGGCTTTGTAACATGTCCCCTCTTCGATTGATCCGCGTGAATATTCAATGAAACCAATCCACTAAAATCCTTACTTAATCAATTGACGCTTGCGTAGATGTTACGATTAATATCAAGTCATTCCAATAACCCTTATGAGAGGTACATTTTTATTATTTAAAGTAGTATTATTTTCATAATTATTATTGTGTTTAATTTTTTTAATATTTATCTAGATATTACTGGAAAGTTTACCATGTGGACGTCAAGGTTCGCACCTCACGGCTTTTTTAATGTCATTTCAATCCAGTCTTTAACATTGATGATGCGATGATTGTCTTACTTTCACCAATTATAATTGTCATTGTTTACTCTGCGACTGACACAAAACAATCTTTTCGATTGCGCATGCGACTTAACGAGTCAGAGTTAATTGTTTCACTTGTAGCTGTTTGATCAATAGTACCCACAATATACCTTAGTTGGTCTGGTTTAACACTATATTTCAAACAATCAGCTTTCCAAATTTATCCGTATTTGGAAGAATATTTTTTTTCCTTACGAGTATTACTGTTGTTGAAAGCTGACTTTCTTTGTATCGTTAACTTGACGAAATTACGCTAAATTTGAAGCTTTGCATGCCTATTTGACCCTCTTCAACCATTAGACAACTTGTTAAGTTTAATGTCGTCTGCTTTTTTACGCCGTTGAATTTCATTCCGTCGATTAAAGCCAATAATCCAGTGGCCACGTCATCAAAGTCCCTTATTCAGCATACTCTAGCCGATATTCACACCGTTTACCGCCAATTTTTAAACTAGATTTTCTAGTGTTGAAACATGGTAAGGACTACCAAGACCACATTTGTTTTAATGTTTTAAAGTTGATAAAATGAATACGTATCTTAGATGTACACGATTTAGCCATAAGAATCTTTGCTCTCGTGTAGTTATTGCCCATTGCATATGAGCCGCAGTATCCTCAGGCCTTATCATTGTTCCATGAATAAATACGTGAAAATCCGGCACCAGCAAATTAAAACGAACTTGGAATTTTCACATCATCTGTTGCGTTCGTACTTTGATAGTTGCTGCGTCTTTCTCCATTAAGACAATCAATTACATGATACCAAATATGAGAAATGAAGTCTCCGTGAAATTCAGTGCAATCTTTGTCCAGAAAATATCAAAACGAATGCAGACAATAGGTTGTCGCCTATTTTTTCACATGCAAAATAATTGTACAGATGCCAAATTCCACTTATATTTTATATTGAAATCTTCCACCACTCCATTAACCACTCGGTCACCAACTAACAAGAAAACTTGCAATGTTCTAGTTCCGATTACCTGTTGTGTCTAGTTATATCTCTTTTGGGTAGAATATTGGGTGCTCAATTAATATAATTAATAAACACAACTATTTCATGGTATAATATCTAATTTTATTGGAATGATGCGATGCTTTTCCATGAAACTAAGAAAATATGAAATTTTTCATTTGCCATTTGGTCTTTAGAATGGACCTTATACATTTCAACGAGTCAAAGATACTGATTGAGGTCATTGGAATTTTTTGTCATGTTTGTATTTTTTATGTAATCATACTTTCTCCGTTTGTAGAAATACATTTCTGAGATAAAGCCATTGTATTATCAAACCATCAAATATGAGAGCCGCTGTAAAATCATATCTCAAATTTGAAATATGTAAGCCAACCGAAAAGCAATTACGTCAACCCCGGTGCCAAAATGTTCCAGCAAAATTCTTGGTATTGACATCTACCACACGTGTAGTCTTTATTTCTGAACATATATACAAAATTCTCTAAATCTACTATCATAGAGCCAATTGTCCCGTGTTCAAAAGAAGAAGTTTAAAGGTCATTTTTGTCATGCATTATATCTTCCGAACCAAATATACGATTTGTAGTGTTAATGTGTCGATCGACGCGTATTACCATCTGTGTGAATCTTTGAAATTTTGGAAAAAATGTTGGAGCCGTTTTTCAATGTAGGCAATAAAGGTGAAAAAATAAGGTTTTTTTCATAAACAATAAATTTTTAACTTGATTTGCGAAACACGGAAATCAATATTTCTAAAATTTATATACTCCAAACAGTGTTTGTAAAAACCGCATCAATTTTTTTTTCATGATCACGAAAAATAATATACAAGCCGCGAGGTGCGACCCTTAAGGTTCACACGGTCAGCTTCCCAGTATTATCTACATTAATATTAAAAATACTAAACACAAAAATAATTATGAAAATAATACTACTTTAAATAATAATAACTAGAGCTACGCATAACGGTAATTGGGATGAGTTAATATTAATCGTATCATCTATGGGAGCGTCCATTGATTACATAAAGTTTTTGGTGGATGGGGGTAAATTGATTTGATTGAATATTGACGCAGATCAATCGGGTGGGGCCTTTTCTATGTTATTTGGCATTTTCATATCGATACTTGAAGGACAAAAGAGCGCTAGCGAAAATGAGAGCAGTGTTTGTTATTACGCCCACTGAAGATTTTGTCGCGTGATGGCCATTTTGAATAGTTGCGTTCAAAATTGCCACCATTCCGGCATAATCACTGAATTTATATTTTTCACGATTTCACGTAAATGAGATTGATAATTATTTCGTATTTTCTGTTGGTCTTGAAAAATATATAATATGCAGTCAATAGGTTCAATTGCATGTAAAAAATAAAAAGGAAGTAATTGAAATCTTACGATTACTAAAGAATAAATCTACTAAAAACTACAATTTGTTATTTGATGAAAGCTTTTTAAAGCGTGCGATTTTGCAAAGTATTGACAACAAAACATTTTACCAATCAAAGCGTTGATTACCATAAATGCAAATTTGATTGAATTTTTGTTGGTTTTCAAAATGTAAGCAGTTTTTTTATTAAAATCAAAACACTCTTAAAACTATTGAAAATTTGTTCAAATTATGCAAATATTATAACACGTTGATTGAATTTACAACAACACTTTTATAATAAAAGATATTGAGTAATATCATTCGTATGAACCCTCTTTAAATGGTAACTTTGAAGTATTTTTATTATTAATTTTTTTTATCATAATGGAAAAAAGTTTCGCTGTTTTGTTCTCAAAAACTGATAATAATGTATAAATTTTATAAACTGGTATGACTGTTCTGTGCAAAGCAGGTTAAAAAATTATTTTTTATGAGAAACATTCTTAAATTGCGCATTTTTTTAATAAATTTAAAAAACGGCTGTATCAGTTTTTTTATAATGTCAAAAAAATCACGGAAATGTTAATTCACGTCTATTGACACCTTACTGAAGCAAATGATATATCTGGTTCGTGAGATATAGTGAATGGCAGAAATGACCTTGACCTTCATGATGACTGTTAATGATTTTTTATTTTTTATTTAATATTTTTCGTAATCATGAGAAAAAGTTTTGACGTTGTTTTTACAAACACTATTTGGAATATATAAATTTTATGAACATTGATTACTGTCCTACGCAAATCAGATTAAAAATTTCTTGTTAATTAAAAAAACCTAATTTTTGCATTTTTTCCCTTAAATTTAAAAATGGCTCCAATTTTTTTTTTCAAAATTTTATAAATTCACTCAAATGTTAATACGCGTCGATCAACACCTAAACGATGCAAATCATATGCTTGGTTCGCGAGATATAACGCATGACAGAAATGACCTTGAAAGGGTCAAAACAACAAACCTCCTCGACCGAAGTTTTCCAACAACTAATCAGCTATTGAAATAGCAAAGACGCTCTGATTGACACCTTAACTAACTAGATAGGACTTTGTTTACGTGAGTTATGCTCGTAGAAAAAACTGTCTACGAACGTACGTACGTACGTACACACACACACACACACACATATATATATATATATATATATATATATATATATATATATATATATATATCTTTCTAAAAACACTAAATGTTGAAAATTTCAATTTCGATTTTCGAGGCGATTACAATAACTTTTCATATACTGTGAAATTAATAACCACACTGCGTGGACTTCAGGAAAGAAACGAAACGGATGCCAAACCTTTAAACCCACATATCCGAGCCAAGGGTCTTGATTTTATCCGAGAAAATATTTTGCGACGGATGGCGTGGGAGGCAAAGAAAAATAAAGGTCGCTATGATCTCCGGAAACGAAACTTTTCCTTTCGTATTGAGAAACAAGTTTGGCGAAGGAATTACGCGATTTGGGATGCCACGAAACATTTCTTCTCAGTATCGGACTTCGTATATTGGTAATAAAGCTTATGTAATTTCGGTAGAGGGTAAGATTGAAATCAGTTTTTCTCTCTATTCTGATTTCGGATGTCGTTTTTTTTCTTTTCTGTTCCTCAACTGGCGCACTACCAGCCGAAAAGCTGCCATTCGGCCCAGGCAGAAACCCGCGGGTCACCGAAAGATGTCAGGAGTATGAATTCGAGCACCCACTAACTTTCTCCGAAGCCAACAGCCGGAGACAAAGAGCTTTTGCTGGTTGCGGGAACTGGCCAAGTGATTTTCGGTTGCGGTGTATATACAAACCGCACTCTGGGCGCCATGTGTTTTTGTATCTTCAGAGTCCAAGGCGCCAGTCACTGGTTTTTTCAAACACGAACACGGAGCTAAGTAAAGTGCAACTATAGTGAGACCAGGAGGCTGTCCGAAGCAAAACCCCAGCGAAACAACAAAAAACAGTGCATTGCCGAGGAGAAGACCCGATATAACCTTAGCGCAGCGATAGTAAGCCACGTATCGCCAACGGGTGGCCCGAGAAAACCACAGCGCAGTGATACAAAGCAACGAACAACCGAGGAGGCACAACAAAGAGGCCCCCAGCAACGATCAAGAAGCGACGCATCGCCAAGGAGGCTGGCCGAACAACCGCAGTGTAGCGTCCCGCGGAGGAGTTGGCCGAACATGGTAGAGTAGCCATATAAAAAGTTATATCTTGAACAATTACTATTTGAAACCATAAAGAATCGATTAAATAGATGAATTATAGGAATGAGTAAGGGGTGGTGAGGAACGCGAAGATTTAGAACAGTTCGTCAATTGTGTAATTTTCTTATCGGATATAAGTAGATTTTCGTTTCGTTGTGAAATATCGTGAGCTGGAAGGTGGTTGTTTTTATGCGGAAACAAATTTCAGTGTAGCATCGGTGAGTCGGATTCTCTTACAATGGCTCAAGAGGCCCATTGAAGAGGACGAGTGGCGCGCACGACCCGTCTCTAACGGGCTGACCAGCACACGAAAGCCTCAACCGATCGCTTAAGAACCAATTTAGGACCTTACCCTGAGGTAACGGTAACACGTGGCGCGCAACGTGATCAGCTTAATATACCAAGGTTCACGTAACCGTCGTCACAAATTACATGCAGCTGTCACACAAAAATAAACAATATGCAAGGTATCACAGATGACTAAATTTCTAGCTGTAGTCTCATTACCAGAAGCAGCAAAACTAATTTTCATGAAACTTTTGCGAAGACTCGGCATAATTTTTGTCATTTTTAGAGAGTGATCGGTGGAGAGGATGCGCATGAAAATACCCGTAGTCCATATACCTTGGTTGTGACCCTTATATCGTGAAAGGTCTAGGAATTTACTTTTGCAACTGGCATTTTCCTGAAGTGACCGGAAGATTTTTGGATGTTGTGCTAAGGCATGCTGGAAAAATCGTCGTTGTTTACCTCATTTAGAACCCTTTTTCCCTGCTGAGTTTTGGAAGTCCTTAAGGCTCCATGCTTTTACGTTCATTTAATGTGCAGACGTTGACTTCAACTAAGCGTCAATGCCGGGTGAACAAATTGACAAAAAAAAATCCCAGCAGTGGTCAGATATATTTCATGAGATTTTCACAGATGCTGCCTCTTTGGCAACTAGATTTCATTGCACTAAAATATTCTAACGAAGGTAGGGTGTTTTGGTGTTAGATGATCATTAACGCAATGTCTGTCGTAGAAAAAAATGCCAGGAACGGGGGTTTATTTCAATTTTCACCTTCCAAATCTCTTCGTTTTGTGTATGCCTGCTGCGCATTAAATAGTGGTTTCAGAGTAGATCTGAAATGAATCTTCATCAGCCGTTCCAGAGTGTTCAGCAGAAAAGAGGTGAGGCTGAAAGGTCTATAGTCCTTGAGTGAGGAGTGGGATGTCTTGCCAGCTTTAGGTATGAAGACTACTTTAGCTTCTTTCCACCGCTGTGGAATGTAAGCCATCCGTAGGCATGCATTGCAAATGGCATTAAGCCCTAACAGTGCCGTATCGATATCCTGCTGCAACTCAACAGGTGAGATATTGTCCATGCCAGAATATTTAAAAGGTTGAAATGAGCTGATTGCCTAGCGTAGGAGCCTGTCATTTACAGGCATATTGGTTGACCGACAGCCCGGGAGCGTATGTGAATCTATTTATCAGCCACATCCTCACTACCCGCGAAGTGCGTATCCGCGAGGACGGTCAACGTCTCGAAGACATCCAGACTCCGTTTGCGTCTTTGGCAGTTCCTAAAAATGATGGATAGCTCGTCATGACTTTTCTTGGAACACCGACATCGTTGGAGTTTTCTACTTCTGCACAGAAACTTCTCGAAAAGATGCGTTTAGCCTTTTTGATGGAACATTTAAACTCCTTCAGTTCAAGTTTATAAGAAGATAAGTAAAATTGGATTCTTTAGCCCAAAAGCAGGACCTCCTACATTCCTTTCGCAGCTCCGCAATGTCACGGTTCCACCAGGGGGCTTATACTTTCCTGTAGGCTTCGTTGGAATACATGCAATCTTGCTGCGTCATTGTAGCCCGATGTAAGGGTCCTAATGGCTTCCTCAAGACCACATATGTCGTCAATCTTTGGAGGTCCACTTTCAAGCGTAGTCTCGAATACTGATTGGTATTTGACCCAATCCATAATTTTTTGCTAATGAAAGTTGGATTTACCACATCAAACCTTATTATATATGGTCGGAGAATGAGCACTCATGTGATACATGCCATCCCTTGATAGCGTTACACAGGTGCTTGTTCGTTAGAGTGATATCCAGAATCTCTCTACGGCTTGCCGTAATGAAAGAAGGATCCGCACCTTTGCGAACTAGGGCTTAGTCATGCAATAAAATGAATTCAAAAAGTGACTCACCCTGTTGATTCGTTTCGGTGCTACCCTAAATACGATAATGGGCATTGGCGTCCGCCCCGACTATCATAGGGATTTGCAGCGGCTTCCCTTGCAGTGGCTTTCCTTGTAATCCTCTGCAGGCTGGAAGGAGGTGGCAGAACATCATGTGCCATATAGCAGGAGACAGCTCAAATGGGTTTGGGCTTCCTTTCCACTGCTATGGCAACGGTGTCCTGGTCATTGAAATCATGCAAGGTCAAAAACTGCAAGCCTTCTTTTATGATAATGCAAGCTCTCGGTTTACCTATTGTAATCAGAAATACTGCCTTGAATCCCTTCATATTGAGCCCACCAACCTAGTTTCCTACAACCCAATGTTCCTTGGCCAGTATTAGCTCTTCTTCTTTTTGGGTTAGGGGGAGGAGCAATGCGGCAGATGTCGTCTTAAAGTGATGGTGCTTTATCTAGAGAAACCTCAGCATCCCGAGGTTTTATTCGCCTTCTCTTCAGATGAGGACATCTGCCTCTCAACAACGTCGAGGGATTGGAGAAAGATTGCAGAGTCTTAGCCGAGAAACCGTAGCTTATCACCCCACCCTTAGACTCCAAAGGAGCTAGTGATTCCTCATTGAGGATTATAAGAACCTCTCGCTGTACATTGCTAGGCTCGCTTACCTTAGATTTCTTCCAATTGTCCACCGAAAGGTCAGCATTGCTTAGCTTAATGGGCTCAACAATTTCTTCTGGTGTAGATGGCTCTGCTGGTATCCATGCCCTGGACGTAGGCCGATTTGGGATGTCTTCCCTGGAGACAGCTTCAAGCTCTGCTCCGTCCCAGAATTCTCCTAATGTATCAATAGCCTGCTTGTACCGATCCACTGAACGTTGATCCGTGCAGGCTATCAGCTTGACATGACCCTGGTACCAACCAGCGTCTCAAAAACTTGGCATAGGGTCTGGATTTGCCTCTAGTATGGGCTTGTACACCCGAAGGAGAACGATTTCTACCATCTTCCAGTTTGACGGTGAGATGGTTTCATCGCTGCTACTCCTGTCAATGATAGCCCATACCAGGCTGTCCTTTGCCACCTCGCTGAAACTCCTGCCTTTTACAGGAATAGACGAGACCAATCTTGGCCTTTTGGTGACCGACACTTGGACACTCTGCTGATTTGGGGCTGACTCATAAGATCTGCATCCTTTATAAGTTGCCACTTGATTTGAAATAGGGGCTATGTGAGCGTCTTCTGTGGAGGTTTCCCATTCAGGAGATATTTTGTCCTTCTGGGAAAGACCATCGGAAGGTGAATCTTTCAGCCTTTTCAGGACTTTGAAGGCGGATCTTCTGTCCCTGTTAGCCATGACAGAGGGTTTCTGCTGCTTTTTAACACCTGGAGAAGAGGCGGTGTTGGAGAGCGCGCCAGCAACAGTTCGGGCTGGCTTGTTCGCCGTTGCCTTAATGTTGCAGCAAACGCTAATAGGCTTGACTGAGGGAGTACTTGCCCCTGGCATAGCTGCCTTGCTGCATGCACCCCTCGAAGAAGTCGGTGGTTGGCTGAAGATTGCGGTTTTCTTCCCACCAGAAGGACGTGCCACCTTCTTTCACTTCCCTTCCGGACCGAGTGTGTAATGACAAAATTGAGCACGAACGAACTCGCGACAAAATTGCAAGGCAACGATACTCTCGTCACGTTGACCTTATTGGACGTTTAGTCCTGGGATGAGGCAACGAACCTGTTGGTCGTGTAGACAAATTGGGTTCGGCCTCTACTTGGTTAGACGGCGATGGCCATCTAAATTGCCCGATTTACAAATTCGACAAAAATAGTCCTAAGGACTTCGAACAAAACAACAAACTTTCTGAGGCTTGACCTCATACTTTACTTTAAGATTATTCTCGCGCGCGCATCGAAAAAAAAACAATCGCGAATGCAACGCCAACCCGAGAGATAAATTTCAATCTACTTTACCAGCGAAAGACCCGAAGAGAACTGACGGAAAGCGGACGAAAGAGAAACCGCGCGAGCAAACTAACTTTCGGGAGGATGAGTCACTGCTCGAGGGAAGGAGACGTCACCGGAGGCACGTCGGACATCGGTGTTACTGTGTGGGTCCTCTCTGCCTTAGCTTAGCGCTTTGCGAAGTAGGCATGTGTTGCGCGCTAAGCCCCTATTTACTTAGCTCTGCCGAGACGAGCCCTGTTTCCTAAAGCCGGACGGAGGGAAGAATCTTAGGGAAACTCTCTGCCTAGGTCTACTATTCCATGTTTATTTTGTCTTTTTTTTTTTAACAAAAAAATGGCACATTTAGTTTCTGTTTGGTACATTTTTCTCTTATACGGTTTCAAAATTTCAATATTTAATATACCTGTTTCATCTTCTTTTTACATAATCTTACAGTTTTCAATCCTTATTAATAATTTGGGCTATAATAATCTTTTGTTTAAGCGTGAACTGAAACCTTTACCACAGTGTAGGTAGACCCAGTATGGAATCGAAGCCCAAAAGCTCATTTTTCCCTTCCAAGAAATGGCGCCATGTGCTTGCAAAAGCTGGGGAATGCCAAGCACTGCCAGATTTGCAGAGGCACAAAGCACTTTCGCGGACTTCATCGTTCACTTCAACACATGAGACATTTTTTCAGGCATTTTGGCTTTTTTTCCCAATCAATTTGTCAAAAGCAAATGAAATTTGTGTCACCATTGTAATTCAATGAACCTTAGTTTCTTACTGCGTTTTTCACGCTTAGCATGAAACGTCCATATACGAGCTCTGGCAGTGCCCCAACCAGGAGATAGCTGCCATTTTGTCATGAATGGCAGCAAACCATTGAAGTTATCTTACTTGAATGCAGCAAACAGATGATAAATGGCAGCCAACATATGATAAATGGCAGCCAACATATGATAAATGTAAACAAAGATATGCAAAATGTAAACAAACATTTGACGTTGTCCCGCAGAACGTGGGCTGTACTTGATAGTGCGCCTTTATATGAAACATTACCTACTGGGTGTGCCTATACTGTGACATATACACTGTTAGTTCCTTAACTTATTGAATCTTCAAACTAAGTTGCTATCATATCAGATAAAGACTTTATTCTAATGTTATGTTACGTTTGCCACGCAACGTGGTCGACCCACAACCCAGAAGGGCAAAATGGGGGTCTTCCCTGTCCTTGAAGACCCCAAATCACCGTGCGGGTAAACGCTGTCTTGATAGAATTGATAATTTTACATTCGTCACCTCACGCAATCAAGCCTAGTATTGAATTATATTGTTATTAATGAATTATATTGTAGGAAGCAGAGGTTTCAATTATATGATAAGGAGTAGAAGTTGAATTATATAAATGTAGAGGACATGTAGGTATGTAAGGATATTAGATTAGATAACTAAGTAGGTAGTAAGTTTGTTATGAAGAGTGTTCCTGACAACGTCACAGACCCTGCAGATAAGTTACCAGCAATGACTGCAACAGACACCGATCACCCAATCGCTGCAACATATCCAAACACAGGCTCCGCCCGGTCTACGATGCGCCCAATGGAGTCTCATATGCGCCAGTGATACCCACAACCATTAGCACTGGCAATTCACCATGGTTAACGACCGCCACGAGTATTTCACCAGACAGGCAGCAGTCACAGCATTTCCCTCGCATCGAGACACAACGTCTGACCAAACCAGTTCAAAAGCTCGGAAAGCTGCGAAGAGGTCAACAGACTCGTGGACGATGACTGGCGATGTGGATACGGTATTGACGTTCCGAATAAATAGGGTTGCGGGAGCTTGGACGGGGCTCTTTACTGTGCGAAGTTCGAAGACGGGTGCGTCTTGGAGGTCGTCCTTCGCTTGTCGGTACGGAGTTTCAGAGGTGGGCATTTTTCGAGTTGTTCGGGTAATAATAACACGGTGTGTGGAGTTTCTGTGGTGGGCATCTTTTGAGTTCTTCGGGGAATAATAGCGGGGTGTGTGCTGTCGAGACCGCGCAAATCGTACAGTGGGCACCTTTAGACCGAAATCCTCCAGTGTTTAAGTGCCCTTTATAAAATACATTCCCACACCCCATTTCACGGGGTTAAGCCAGGTGGGATAGCCCAAGGCGAGGCCCGGGTTGGCTGCGGTGTAGTGAAAAGCGTTGCGCAAAATATAGCCGTAACAGTTATTAATTCATTTTTGATTTCACTTTCATATAATACTTTTTTTCTAAGATTGCGCGCTTCACAATTTTCAATCATTTTCATTTACCAGTCTAGTTGTACGAAATGCGAAACACTAACAATTCGGCTCATGGAACTATTTCGGGCTTTTCATTCTGTCAACTTAAAGAATTTTATCATCTCCGAGATAGTGATCGTATTAACTTTGAAAGGAGCCAATTGTGCGAGAGGTTGGCAAATCGTTAGTTATTTTAGACTTGATACTAAATTTGCAGACTAAAATTGATGGTCGTTTTCAAATTAAGAGAAAAATGCATTTTTCTCTAGGGTATCAATATATAATAATAATCTTTAGTATTTTCTTTAATTCATTTCTTTCATGCTTTCTTCATGCATCAATATATATACTAATTCGTGACAGCTCCTAAGTTGACGGTAATCGTCAATAAGTTTCACGCTTATGGACACTTCAATACACAAATACATGCAAAAAAATAAACGGATCAAACAGATTGCGCCACAGTATAGGTAGATCCAGTATGCAATCGAAGCCCAAAAGCTCGTATTTTCCTTCCAAGAAATGGCGCCATGTGCTGGCCATGTGCTTGCAAAAATTGACGAATGCCTAGCACTGCCATATTTGCAGAGGATAAAGCATTTTCGCGGACTTCATCTTTCACTTCAACACAAGAGACATATTTTCAGTCATTTTGGCTTTTTCTCTCAATCAATTTGTCAAAAGCAAATGAAACTTGTGTCAGCAAAGACGTTTCACCATTGTAATTCAATGAACCGAAGTTTCTAACGGCGTTTTTCACGACTAGCATGAAACGTGCATGGCAGTGCCCCGACCAGTAGATAGCTGCCATTTTGTCGTAAATGGCAGCAAACGTATGATAAATGGCAGCCAACATATGATGAATGTAAACAAACATATGCTCAATGTAAACAAACATTTGACGTTGTCCCGTAGAACCGCGGGCCGTACTTGATAGTGCGCCTATACATGAAACATTACCTACTGGGTGTACCTATACTGTGGATTGCGCGATCGACAGCCTGCACGGCATTTTGGTCCGTTTCCAATGGACTCTTGAGCCGTATATATTGTTTTTCTTTTCTTTTTTAACTTCCCAGTATATGGGAAGTTCTTGTAATCGCCTCGAAAATCGAAATTGAAATTTTCAACATTTCTTTACGTTTTGAGGTCTATAGAGTATATATAAAGTGTTTTTAGAAAGGGAGATGTATGTGTGTGTGTGTGTGTGTGTGTGTGTACGTACGTACGTACGTACGTACGTACGTACGTTCGTGGACACTTTTTTCTACGAGCATAACTCACGTAAACAAAGTCGTATCAACTTTGTTGAGGTGTCAATCGAAGCGCCTTTGCAATTTCAAGAGCTGATTAGTTTTTGGGATACTTCGGTCGGAGGGGTTTGTTGTTTTGCCCCTTTGAAGGTCATTTCTGTCATGCATTATATCTCGCGAACGAAACATACGATTTTCTCAATCAAGGTGTCAATCGACGCGTATTAACATTTATGTGATTCTATCAAGTTTTTAAAAAATTTCCTGCAGCCGTTTTTTAATTTTTTAAAAAAAAGTGCAAAAAATTAGGTTTTTTTTAATAAACAATAAATTTTTAACCTGATTTACGGGAGACAGTATTCAATTTTTATAAAATTTATTTACTTGAATCAGTGTTTGTGAAAACAACATTAAAACTTTTTCTCATTATCATGTAAAAAATTAAATAAAAAATAAAAAATCCTTAACAGGCATCATGATCTTCAAGGTTATTTCTGTCATGCGTTATATCTCGCGAACCAAACATACAAATTACATTGTCAAAATGTCAATGAACGCGTATTGAAATTTTCGTGAATTTCTTGAATTTAAAAAAAAATCGTTGCAGCCGTTTTTTAATTTAAGAAAAAAAAGTGCAAAAAATTAGGTTTTTTTTAATAAACAATAAATTTTTAACCTGATTTACGGCAGACAGTATTCAATTTTTATAAAATTTATATACTTCAAACAATGTTTGAAAAAACGTCATCAAAACTTTTTCTCATAAAAGCAAGAAACATTAAATAAAAAATAAAAAATCATTAACAGTCATCATGATATTCAAGGTCAGTTCTTCCATTCACTATATCTCACGAACCAGATTTAAAATTTGCATTATTAGGGAATCAATCGACGTGTTTTAACATGTTTTTGATTATTTTAACATTATAAAAATCCGTTTCAGCGGTTGTTTTAATTTAATAGAAGAAAATGCAAAAACTTAGGGTTTTTTTCATAAAAAATATTTTTCAACCTGATTTGCACAACACAGTAATAAATGTTTATAAATTTATACATTCCTATCAGTTTTTGAAGAGAAACCAGCAAAACTTTTTTCATGACGCTGAAAAAAATTCAATTAAAAATAAAAAATCATTCAAAGTTACCATATGAAAAGGGTTCTTCCGAATGATATTACCATATATCTTTTATTCTAAAGACTTTGTTGTAAAGTCAATCAAAGTTTTAAAATGTTTGGATAATGTGAGCAGATTTTTAATAGTTTTTGCAGTCTTTTCATAAAAATAAGCGGCTTAAATTTTAAAAACCATCAAAATTTCAATCAAATTTGCATTTGTGGTAATCAATCATCATCACTCATCCACTAAAAGCCTTGCGTAATCAATGGATGCTCCCGTAGATGATATGATTAATATTTACTCATTCCTGTTACTACTATGAATACCTCTCATTATTATTATTTAAAGTAGTACTATTTTCAAAATTATTATTGTGTTTAATATTTTTAATGTTTATCTAGATATTACTGGGAAGTTGACCGTGTGGACCTCTAGGGTCGCACTTCGCGGCTTGTTTCTTTATGTAACGATGTCCCAAATAATATACTTACTTGTTACCACGTGCCGAGTGGACATGCTTTATACTCCTCAAATCCTCTATGTTTCGTAGCTATTCGTGAGTTTAACCTGGACCAAACGAATTGGTTGGCATCGTTAACTTCGATTTCCCCTGGCATTCGTTTTGGCGGCAGCGATATTGTATAATTATGTGCAGCAACGTAATTGCCAACTTACTAGACGACACGCGTTTTGCAGCTGGTTCGGACCTGGCGGGCACAGATCCAATACGTTTTCCAAGTGGACTTCCGTCACCGTTAGCCATGTGCAGCCTCTATGTCCCGTTCTACAGCACGCAGTATGTTCCCTCTCTTCTTTGTTTCACATAGGTCGGAAGATAAAATGCACGAATATTTAAATGCACTAAGAACAAGCCGCGAAGTGCGACCCTTGAGGTCCACACGGTCAACTTCCCAGTAATATCTAGATAAACATTAAAAATATTAAACACAATAATAATTTTGAAAATATTACTACTTTAAGTAATAATAATGAGAGATATTCATAGCAATAATAGGAATGAGTTAATATTAATCATATCATCTGCACGAGTATCCATTGATTACGTAAGGCTTTTGGTGGATGCGGGTAGATTGATTTGATCAATCAATCGGTGGGGAGCTTTTCTACGTTATTTGTTATTTTCACATCGATGCTTTAAAGACAAAAGAGCGCTAGCAAAAATGAAAGCAGTTTTTGTTATTACGCCCACTGATGAGATTTTGTCGCGTGATGACCATTTTGAATAGTTGCGTTCAAAATTGCCATGACTTCAGCATAATTACTGAATTTTTTTTTCACGATTTTACATAAATGAGTTTAATAATTACTTTAAATATTCGTTTGGTAACTTTTGAATATGGTTCATTTGCATGTAAAAATAAAAATGTTTTACAAATGATGATGGAGGAAGTAATTGAAATCTTACGATTACTGAAGAATGAATCTATTAAAAACTGCAATTTTTTATTTGGTGAAAGCTTTTTAAAGCATATGAGCCTGCAAAGTATTGTCTAAAAAACATTTCACCATTCAAAGCGTTGATTACCACAAATGCAAATTTGATTGAAATTTTGATGATTTTGAAATTTTAGCAGTTTTTTAATTAAAAGACTGTAAAAACTATTAAAAACTTGCTTAAATTATGCAAGTACTTTAAAACTTTGATTGAATTTACAACAATTTATTTAGAATAAAAGATATAAAGTAATATCAATCGTATGAACACTTTTAACGTTTTAACTTTGAATGATTTTTTATTTGTAATTTGGTTTTTTTCTTCATTATCATGGAAAAAAAATTCGCTGGTTTTTTTTTCGAAAACTGATAAGAATGTATAAATTTTATGAACATTTATTACTGTGTTATGCAAATCAGGTTAAAAAAATATTTTTTATGAAAAAACCCTAATTTTCTGCATTTTCTTCTATTAAATTGAAGAAAAAAACGGCTAAAACGAATCATCATGCTAAAAAAATCACAAAGATGTTATGACACGTCGATTTGCACCTCAATGATGCAAATATTATATCTAGTTCGTGAGATATAGTGAATCACAGAAATGGGCTTGAAGATCATGATGACTGTTAAATATTTTTTATTTTTTATTTAATGTTTTTTTGTAATCGCGAAAGAAAGGTTTGATGATTTTTTTACAAACACTGCTTGAAGCATATATATTTTATAAAAATTGATCACTGTGTTCCGTAAATCAGGTTAAAAATTTATTGTTTATGAAAAAAACCTAATGTTTTGCACTTTTTTTCTTAAATTAAAAACAGTTCCAACTATTTTTTACAAAATTTGACAGATTCACAAAAATGTTAAAACGCGTCGATTCATATGCAAACAATGCAAATCCTAAATTTGGTTCGCGAGATATAACGCATGACAAATATGATCTTGAAGATCATGATGACTGTTAATGAGTTTTTATTTTTTATTTAATTTTTTTTTGTAATCATGAGAAAAAAATTTCACGAAATTTTTTGAAAAACTGTTTGCAGTATATAAATTATGTAATTATTGATTACTTTAACTTGAAAACAAGATTAAAAATTTATTGTTTGTGGAAAAAACATAATTTTTTGCAGTGTTTTTTAAAAAGTTAAAAATCGGCTTCAAGACATTTTTTTTAAAAACTTGATAGAATAACATAAATGGTTCACGAGATATAACGCATGCCAGAAATGACCTTCAAACGGGCAAAACAGCAAACCCCCCGACCGAAGTGTCCCAAAAACTAATCAACTCTTGAGATTGCCAAGACGCTTTGATTGACACCTTAGCAAAGTCGATACGACCTTCCTTACGAAAATTATGCTCTTAGAAAAAACTGTCCACGAACGTACAGACGTACGTACGTACGTACGTACACACACAAATACATCTCCCTTTCTAAACACACTTTATATATACTCTATAGACCTCAAAACGTAGAGAAAAGTTGAAAATTTCAATTTCGATTTTCGAGGCGATTACAAGAACTTCCAAATACTGGGAAGTTAACAATTATTCCTTTTACTTTGTTCTTGACGAGCTGATCCAGTGAGTTTCGCACCCACTTCTCCGGTTTTTTGACAAACTGTCGCGTTCACGACTCACTGTGGCACTTTTTGTCCCAGAACCCTCCGTCCGCGTGCTCGATATCAAACCAACTCCTGTATTTCGCCAGCGATCTCACACCGGAGACCGAACCTGACAACGGTTCTCTCTAGAAAACCGGTCGGGTAGCTGGTGGTGGAGACTGGCTGGATGTGCGGGGTTGCCGCTTTTGAGTGTGCCCAAGATTAACGAAACACAGCACGATTTTGCAACACAGGCAAGAATGCAAGTGCTCTCGAGCATTCTTACCTGAGATCACTATGTCCGGAAATCCTTCGAATGAAAGGTGCCCAAGATCTTTCCCTTTTCATCCTCAACCTTGTAACGCGCGGCCCCGATACGCTCCACGATTCTGCATTTGCGAAACTTGGAGTCTAGTTTGGCGTTGTAGTGGGCTGCCGCGTTGCTTTGTGCGAAATTGCGCACGTATGAGGTATCGCCAACCTGTAGTCGGGGCTCTCGGGATCGAAAATTGTTTGTCCTTGCCAGCACCTGTGATGCCTCCTCTAAGTGAGTCTCGACCTGGTGCCGTATGAGTTCTAACCTCTCATGTGGTCTCAATTCGGTGGTTGGTTTTCGAAGGATTTGTAAGCTACGTAAAAGCGTATACGAACTACCGTGTTCTATCATGTTTTGACCGAAGACCACGAAATACGGGGAGAGTCCCAGGGAGACGTGATGAGAGTATCTTAAGGCGCATCTGATGGCAGACAACCGACGATCCAAGTTACACTTGCTCTGGTATACATAAGAGCGGATTGCGGCCAGGACGGACCGGTTGACACGCTCCGAAGCATTCGCATGCAGAGCATATACGGCCATGTAGGCATGCCAGATCCCGTAGTCCTGGAGCAGTTGGTTGAAATCTTTGGACTAAAACTGGGGTTCATTGTCCGAAACGATGGTTTCTGGAACACCGTATTTGTGGAATACGAACTTTTCGAATAATTCGGCTATTAATTTGGTCGACGACGTTCGAAGTGGTTCCAGTAACACGAATTTGGACAGATGATCTAGGAGTACAAGAAAACAAGTATGGCCTGAAGAAGATCTGGGATACAGGCCGATCAGGTTCGTGTACAGGCGGTGAAAGATACGTTCGGGCACGGATTGGGGTCTCAAGGGGTCTCGCAAGTGCCTATGTACTCGGCCACTTGATGGCTCATGTGCGATCAGTAGAAGTACGTATTGAGACCCTGCAAGGTCTTTCTGATTGCCCCATGAGAACACATAGGGTGATAGTGTGCTCTTTTAATCAGTTGTTCGGTGAGCACGCTGGGTACCCACAGCTCCCAGTCATTTTGGTCTAATGAGACGTTGCCGGTCAAATGCTTACAGCACTGGCACACGAACCCGTCAACAACCTGTATGTCTTGACGTTGTTTTTGCTTGTCGTTAACCTGTTGTATTATATTCGTGTACTCAGCTGACCCAAAATGCGGAGAAGTGAGGTCTATATCTTGGTGATCATCTCTCACTTCAGCTATTTCGTTACCTTCTGGGGAGTAGGCACGAGATAGCGAATCTGGCACCACGTTTTGACTTCCTTCTCGGTGGAGGATCTTGAATTTGAAGCCTTTAAGTCCTAATGCCCACCTTGCTAGGCGTCCATGTAAGTCCATCTATGTCATCAGTCATTGCACGGAGGCATGGTCAGTCATGACTTCAATTTCCTGGCCCTCGACATAGGCCCCAAATTTTTTAATGGCAAGAACAGCGGCGAGGCACTCCTGCTTGGAGACGGTGAAGTTTCTTCTGAGCAGCGGTAAGCTTTTTGGACATGTAAGCCACCGGTGCTTCACTACTGTCTTCGGTCTTCTGCATAAGCACCGCTCCGAGACCATGCTGAGTTGCGTCACAATGTATGGCGAACGATTTTTTGAAATCTGGGATATGCAGAATCGGGGCGGTGCACAAACTATCCTTGAAGCGCCGCAAACGCGGATATGCTGTTCTCGTCCCATACAAAGGGCTTTCTCGTGGAAAGGAGTTCTGTGAGTGGGGTCGCTATCTCATCAAAGCCAGGCACAAAACTACGGTACCAAACGTACCAACGCAAACGCCAAAATGCCCAGAATTCGTCGTAGTTGTTTGACGGTTTGCGGCCGTGGAAAGTCTTTGATGGCCTCCACCTTACCGGGGTCAGTACGTATGGTGCCGTCGCCGATAATGTGACCGAGATACTTTACCTCTCGCATGAGGAATTTTCTTTTCTCTACATTGAGGGTCAAACGAGCTTTTCTCATAGCTTCGCAGACTTCCTGCAAATCAGAGATATGTTCATCAAAGGTAGAGGTGATAAAGAAGATCGTCCAGGTAGACGAATACCTGAAAGCGTAGGTGTGCTGGAATCACTTTGTCCATTAGTCGTTGCATTGTTTGCGGTGCATTGCACAGTCCAAACGGCATTGTAACAAAGTGGTGAAGAGGTCGCCCAGGCACGGTGAAAGTCGTCTTATCCTTCGAGGCCTCATCAAGTGGTATCTGCCAGAGGGCGTTCTGTAGGTCCAAGCTGGATATGAACTTTGCTCTCGGCAGTCGATCTAAGAAACCGTCAATGAGAGATAAAGGATAGGCATCCTTCATCGTGACCTGGTTGACCTTTCTCGTGTCCAGACACATTCGGACTCTCCCAGGTTTGACCACCAATGTCACAGGAGACGACCAACTGATCTGCGACTCTTCAATCACCCCCATCGCAAGTATTCGATTCAGCTCAGCATATAACACCTTTTCTAAAGCGGGCGAGATGGAAAAGTGCCACTCTTTGATTGGCTTGTTGCGTCCCGACATCAAGCACATGAGTGATTAAGGTTTTTTGCCCCAAACCTTCGCGAGCGTAAGACGGAAAGCTGGCGATGATGAAATTGAGGGTTTGCTGCTGTAGTGGGGTTGTGTGGTGACGAAGAATCTCTGCATCCAGTACATTAAGTGTGGTGGGAGTTGGTGCTACTGTCGTTGCGAATAAGTCTGCTGCCAACCCGAAAAGGCGTACAAAGTCTATTCCCAAACAAAGGTCGTGGCTCAGAGAGGGGATAATTATAAACGAGAGTGTTTTTGTTCTATCGCGGAAGTCAATGGTGCCTGTGATGCGGCCTACAGCCTTGTGTTGGGTGCCGTCAGCTGTCCATAGACCCAGTTGAAGTCTTTCCACTCGGTGTTGGTACCGCTCTAGAACCTGTCGCACAAAACCCAACGCAATACAGCTTAAGCTTGCTCCGGTGTCGATCAGCCCGCTCACCAATTCTTCACCGAATAACTTTACGTCGGCGTATGGTCCGAAATCAGCTTTCGGGCGATCCAGAATAGTTGCTGCTACATATCATTTTTTGATGCGCAAGACCTTCTCCCAAAAGCGCCGTAGTTGCATGGTCAAGCGTTTTGGCTTCTTTGGGAGAAGCTTCTCCATATCAAAATTGCGCTGCCGGGCTCGGCGATATTCCAATAACCGGATATGATAAGGCTTACGTGGCATAAAGTTCCTGGAAGCCTGTGAGCGAAATGCGTCCTCAGAAGTAGTAAAAGGGTAAAATACTTCCTCAGAAAGAGGCAAGGTATGAAATGGGTCCTCAGAAGGAGGCAAGGTGTGAAATGGGTCCTCAGAAGGAGGCAAGGTGTGAAATGGGTCCTCAAAAGGAGGCAAAAGAGCCTTTTTAGGGGGATTTCTATTCCGAATCCTAATGGGTTTGAGGCAGTCCTGTTTAATTAGATCTGGATCAGAATCTGTCAAAGTGCTTAACGTGGAGGCCTCCCCAGATGGGGCTTTACTCCACGGTCTGCGGTCGGACTACGGGCAGCCACCAAGCGGCTGCCAATGCCCTCCCACCACCACATTGGGAGTACCAGTCTGCCTACTGAGTGCAGGCTCAGTGACCATACTGGTGGAAGCGAGGCCCACCTAATCCTCTGCTGATCTCTCGGTCTCGGCACCGGGTTGCCTCACAACTCCACGCCGAGCCCCCCAAAGATGCTGCAGAAGTCCCCATGCTCGGAAGCATGATGACTTCAGAGCGCATCTAAGGATGCTCAACCCGCATATGGGTCGTAACCACAGCCACCACGTTCGCACCCCCCTATAGGTGGTCCTCACCGCGACCGGAGGGAGTTTTGCTCCCTGGGCCTCGGTCCTCGTGGTACCAGATTGACCCCTGGTAAGGCTTCGTGGGCGAGAGCCCCACGCTCAAGCCCACTTCGGTTGTGTACGACTGCAGACACTGGACCGATCACCAATCTCAGGTACGCGAGAACGGTACTCCTCGAAGGCTACACTGGAATCGCACAGGCTTTCTACCAGTGTTGGTGCCCCAGCACCACCTCCCTGCGACCCCATCAATGGACCACCCACCGTTCATACGCTAGCAAGTCTGCCAGGCATAGTCGCCAAGACGGAGCAACACCATACAACGCAGTTAGGCGCTTGCGGATAGCAAATACTTCGCGGGCGAATGTGTTCACACGTCTAAAACCGTCACCAACAAACAACAGGCCATGCAGATCATGCAAGTTTTGCACAGCAGGGATATGGGAGCCGCGCATGCTGGAGTACACCGGACAGTCGAACAAAACGTGCTGCCAGTCTTCCTCCGCGGCATTACATACAGGACAAACACGTGTATCAGCAAGCGCCCTGCTATGCAAAAACACATTCATGCTGCCGTGCCTGGTTAGGAGGTATCCAAGTGACAGACTAAAGTCCAATCCATGGAGCTCTCATGCAATCCGGACCTCCGGCAGCCAAAAAAACGTGACTCGGCCTTTTACAGAATCCCGCCACCGTACATCCCACTCAGACAGTACACAGTCGTCCAGCAGCTTGCGAAAACCAGAGCGACTCATGGACGGGACAATAACACTGCGGAGCCATGCATCACCCTCCACCAAGAGTCCCCTCCGGACTCGGAACATTAGTGACCGGCGCCTGATATCCAGGTTCAAAGGGGGCACCCCCATTAACACCTGCATAGCCTCGGTCGACACCGTACGACAAACAGGTATACATCCATACAGTGCTACCCTCTGGCAGCCCTTCACCAGCTTCCTTCTGAATCCAGCAGAAGAAAGCTCAACAAAGACAGACGCCCCATAGCACACACATGCAACAAACAATCCTTGGTAGATTGCCTTGACAGCACGCCTACCAAGTCCCCATTCCGTGCGAAGAATTCGCCGGATCATCCCCACAACACGTGTCAGACGGGACTTGACATATTTTAAGTGGGACAAGAAGTTTAGGCGTTCACCAACCATAATCCCGAGATACTTGACAGATGTCTCATACCTAAGGACACGCCCTTCGAGCCGTACAGAAGGGGGCCTGCTTAAGGCAAGTTTCCCTTTCAGTAGCATGCAGCAAGTTTTATCTGCGGATATATCGACCCCGACTTTCTTGCCCCAATTATGTACAACAGACATTAAGGCGGTTGCACTCTGTTCGAGCACAGCACGTGAATCGCCCTGAACACACATCAACAAATCTTCAGCGTACGCACGGACAATACACTCACGTTCAAGTGCCAGCAGAAGCTCGTTCATCGCAAAGTTCCATATATATGGACCGATGATCGAACCCTGTGAACAACCCCTCCCCACATCGACTTCCACATGTGTACCAACACCTTGGACGAAGGCTCTTCTCTCTGAGAAATAGCTTTCCCATAGCGGCAATTCAAGACAATTTACAGAACGCAACATGTTCAATACAGCAGACCAGGAAAGGTGGTCAAAAGCGCCTTTAAAATCAACAAAAACACCTAACACATATTTGAATCTACTGGATTTGGCGCAATCTTTGACCGACTGCCACGCATCCTCAGTCGAGAGTCCAGCACGGAAACCAAACTGTCTCGAAGACATCCGGTCGGACATCCAGTCGGACATCCGGTCGGACATCAGGTCCTCCAGGTGCTGCACCATAACTTCCTCCAGCACCTTACCCAAAGCCGGCAAGAGTGATATACCCCTGTAGGACCTGGGGCTCGAAAAGTCTGTCGCATATGCCTTCGGAAGGACAACGACCCGTGCCACCTTAAGGGCGGCAGGAAAATAGCCCTCATGCGCACACCTCTGGAAGAGACATAGCAAATGATCAGGGATGGCCCGCCAAATGGCTTTACACATTTCGCCAGTCATCCCGTCAAAGCCAGGCGTCTTTTCGCCCACAACCTGGCAACTTTCGAGTCGATTTCGGCGTGCAGAATCGGCGGAGTTTCCAGTCCGCCTCTTTGGTCTCATAAAGGAGAGAGCGATATTCCCTACACGCAGTGCGAAAGGCGACCTTAGCCTGGTCAAGGGAGTCTTCACGGCGAGCACGAGCACACTGAAAGCTTCTTCTCAGCCGTCGGACTTTTCTCCGTTTTTCGGAAAGAGCCCTTAGATCTGGATCAGCAGGAACAGCTGTGTCCTCCAGAGGTTTGTAGTGCGCAGCAAGTGAACGGGCTAACGGTCGTGTGGGCGTTGTTCGAGATGCCGCTGATGTTGTTGCGGTCTCCACCTCTTCCCGTTTTTTAGATCGCTGCATGTAGGGCACGTTGGTTTGTATATGTCGGGCCTACCGCAGCCATAACAAAAGACGGCTTTGGTTGCCATGCAGTTCTGATACAAATGACCAGGCTCACTACAGTTCCAACAGATTAGGTTCTTTCCATCGCGTCCACCGTACAGTCTTCGGCGTACTACCCTCAGAAAGTGGAGTTATCCATTCGAGCTGCTTCATTCCGATAGTTTGACACGCATCCGCGGTCGTTGTCTTTCCGTGAGCACAATTCCTCCAGCTGTCGTGGGCCATATTGCGGACGATCTTGAGGCCTAAAAGTGCCGCGTAATACGTGCAATTGCTCCTGCTGCCTTCCACAATCTCTCACCATTTGTACGGAGGACATTGGTACGTGGAGCAGACTAGTACGAAGGTCCAGTCTCAGGTTCATGCGCAATAACTCTGTCAAATGGGCTTCTCCCATTGGGTGTACAAATCGGCCGGAGAGTCGAAGCACCGCATCGCAAAACGGATCGACGCGTTCCACGCTGTGCATGTATCGCCAGTAACACTCCGCCGCTTCATCCACCACATGTAGGTGTTGGCACAGTAAATCGAAGCTATCTCTTAAGGTCATCCTCGTCAAAGTCTGAATTTGGAATATAAATTTATCCACCGATAAAGCATCGCCAAGCCCGCTGAACTTCGCGTTTCAACTCTGAATTACGATCAGAGCATGAGTTACACATGTAATCTCAGATATTACACCTGTAATATCAAATACTACACCTGTAACCGATTCTGACATCACAACATCTTTCTCCCCTATTCCTAAACCACGTACATCTCTTTTACCATTCCTTCCACAAAGTTTATGAGTCATGTAATTATTCATGTTGATATGACTCATCTATTATTCCAATTCCATTTGATATAAACAATCAAACCCATTATGCTCGGTGATGACAGAATTGGATTGATTGAAACGAAATCATTATGATTTAATTGATTTCGCAAATCTAAGTACCTCAAACATAAATAATGTCAAAGTTTGAATGAGCTGTGGACAATGAATTGACACAGACATAAAATCACTTTTAGTAGTTGCAAATAAGATCATTTTAATCTAAACAACAGCAGCCCATAAATAAGATACCGTATTGCAGTATAAGCGAGTCTAAGTTTTATTCTAGAGTGAAGAAGATTGTTCGCGGTAAATAAAAAGTGTTTTAAATTAAATTAAAATTAGTAAAAGTGTTTTTACATTAAATTGGAGTTAATAAAAAGTGTTGTCCAAATAATAAAATAGTGTTTTATTTTATTATTTCAAAGTGGAAAAAACATAACTGGCGCAGTCATCCGTCTTAAGGAGGGAGAATCTTTCTAAGACAACCGAACCTTCGAAAAAAAAATATATTGTTTTATCAAGTACGCGATACCGCTACGTATAAATTTATGTGTACATGGTATGCGAAGTAAAACTTCGAATCCGTACTTGATTATAATAAAACAAAAGTGCATTGCATCCGTTTAAAAGGGTCAGGCACTTCAAAAAAAAACACGTAACTGACGAGATCGTTAGCAGCCTAGAAAAGAACAAATAATAGTCTTTCAAACACTAACCAAAAATTCTTATTTATGGAAGGCGACCGTCCGCAGCAACATCAACTATCCTTCGAGGAACTTCTAAAGGAAGCTCGCCGTCTACCTGTATACAATGGTAACAACGCAGAGTATTCTCTCAACACCTGGATAGATGAAGCCCATATAATTTTGAATTTATCACAACCTGGGGACCAACAAACATACATATTTAGACTCATCATCAACAAACTTCAAGGTCCTGCTCGAAATGCTGTCCAAAAAATTTCAATTCCAACCTGGCAGAACGTGAAATCCTTGCTGATATCAACATTTGGCTTAACTGAAACTTATACCACAATTGTGAATCGAATTCATTTGGTAAGTCCTAATATTAGAAATGTAGACGATGTGTACTTTAAGTTAAATAGCCTACTAAATCGTTTAAATACGAAATATTTACAAGATCCTAATCGTGCCTTACACGATGAATTCAATCCATTGCGTAACGAAAGTTTAGTGCTAAATAAATTTAAATCAATTTTACTGGAATACAAAACATTCCTAATAGAAACTCGTAATTGTGTGACCCTTGATCAAGCATATAACCTGTTGTGTGAAATTCAACAGAATACTAATTGCCAACAATTTGATAGTGGAAGAAGTTCGTATCGCCGTAACCATAACTACAACAACTATCAGCCGCGAAATAATTCAAATAATAATAATCCGCGTAATTTCAATTCAAATAGTAATCCACCACGGAACAGCTCAAATCAGGATTACCATAATAACAATTATCGTCGCAATAATAACCATCATCCAAATAACTACCGTCAAAACTATAATAACAATTACAACAGACCAAATAATCGTGCTGAACCAATGCAGCTAGATAACTCTGCGAGGTACAGAAATTGTCAAAATCCAAACATTGAACCAATGGACGTAAACTTTCAAATAGCAGCCTCGGAAACCCTCTTCCAATAATTAATCTAACCATCAATAGCGAAGTTATCCCTGTACTTATAGATACAGGAGCGTCCACTTCAAGTATTGATGTAAATTGTCTGAAAAGTTCTCCGAAAATTCAATTAAATACTTCCCTTCCAATATTTGGCCTCTCCGGTACATGCTATGTAACTCATAAAGTAAAAAGTTGTATGCCCAAGGAATTTGAACTACCTGAAACATATCAAATCTTGTGGAACGTTATGGACTTCCGAGATAAACAATTTAAAGCAATAAACGGTCAAAACATATTATACCCATTGAATGCAATGTTACACATGGGAGAAGGATATCTTGAATTGAACAATCGAAAATGTTACTTTAATTATGCAGTCACTATTGAAATTAATGTTCAATCTGAATTAAGGCAAAATCAAAATAATTCAGTAAATAAGTTGTTCGAAAATTTAAATAGTGAGGAATCTTGTGCTTTGAATAAAACCCTCAGGGCATATGAGGATATATTGTACAAAGAATCAACAAACCTGACCTGGACAACAAAAACAAAGCACGAAATAATAACCAGCAACAATAAACCACTATATTCAAAAATATACCGTTTTCCACAAATTCACGAACAGGAAGTTAATACCCAAATAAACGAAATGCTCAAACAGAAAATTATCCGACCTTCAATTTCACCCTATAACGCCCCTATCTGGGTAGTCCCAAAGAAATTAGATAGCTCTGGTAGAACCAAATGGCGCATAGTCATCGATTATCGGAAATTAAACAATGAAACGATTGACGATAAGTTTCCTATGCCAAAAATAGAAAGTATATTTGACAAATTAGGAAAAACGCAGTATTTTACGACTTTAGATTTGGCGAAAGGATTCCACCAAATCGAGATTCTGGAATCCGATCGTTACAAAACAGCCTTTTCAACTCAACAAGGACATTTTGAGTTCAACAGAATGCCCTTCGGACTGAAAAACGCACCTGCTACGTTCCAAAGAATGATGAACGAGGTTCTACACGAACATTTAAATAGAATATGTGTTGTCTACCTAGACGACATCCTTATTTTCTCTACTTCGCTCCAGGAAATGGAAGCAAACATAAGGATAATATTTCAGACACTTCGGAAGTATAACTTAAAAATCCAGGTCGACAAATACAAATTCTTTGCAAAACAAACTGACTATCTCGGTAATATCCTATCTGTCGACGGAATCAAACCTAATCCTGATAAAATAAAAATAATAAACAATCTTAAAGTCCCAGATACTTCAAAAAGAATTAAATCTTTTCTTGGCATCACCGGTTACTACCGTAAATTCATTAATAATTATGCTAAAATAGCAGCCCCATTGACCGATGCCCTTAAAAACCTAATAAAATAAATGTCAACGACCCCAAATATATTGCAGCGTTCGAAAAATTAAAATCTCTGTTGACTAATTATCCAATTTTACATTATCCGAATTTTAAATAAAAATTTGTTTTAACTACTGATGCATCTGACACAGCGATTGGTGCAGTTCTTTCTCAGCAAGGACACCCTACCTGTTTCGCGAGTCGTACACTGAACGAACATGAACGCAACTATTCGACCATTGAAAAGAAACTCCTCTCAATTGTATGGTCCACTCAATACTTCCGCCCCTATTTTTACGGTGTAAAATTCGACATTCGTACCGATCAACGCCCTTTGATTTGGCTAAGCAACTTGAAAGAGCCAAATAGTAAATTACAACGATGGAAAATTAAGCTCAATGAATATAATTTTGATATACAGTATCTTAAAGGCAAAGAAAATAAAGTAGCCGACTTTTTAAGTAGAATTAATGTCGATAGAAATGAAATAAACGTAAATACTGATAACAATAACCTAGATAATATATCAATAATATCCGATGACGAATCAAATGTAGCAACAATACACTCTAGGGAAGAAAGTCAGAACGAGTTTATTCCGCTCAAGGAATGCATTGTGAATACTTATAAAACGCAAATAATAATTGTCCAGAAAAAACATAACGAATATAAAAAAATTCATAAAAATCGGAAAATATATATCGAAAAAACTGATATAAGCCACGAATCAAAATTACGTGACATAATGCGACGCTACATGCCAGAGAAAGGCAGAATTGACATATATAGTGAATTAAGCGATTCAGAATATAATAAAGTACATTTAGCAATCATCAGTTTATATTCTAATAACAATAATATTTCATTTATCAAATGTTCATATATTGCTATAGATATTACAAATGAAAGTCAATGTTTCAAAATAATTCAACAAGTCCATGAAAAAGGTAACCATCGAGGAATACTTGAAAACTATCGTGAACTAAAAAATAAATATTATTTTAAAAATCTGTTCGTACTTATAACAAAGTACATCAATAATTGCGAAACATGTAATTTGGCAAAGTATGATCGCCATCCCGTAAAACTAAAATTTAAGCTCACCGAAACTCCGAGTGATGTAAACCAAATCATACATATTGATATCTTCTATATTTGTAACCGTCAATTCTTTACAACAATTGACAAATTTTCAAAACATCTATACACAAAGGAAACAACCGATAAAAATTCAATTACATTTATAAATTTAATCCGAGAACGAAACGCAAACTTGGGGAAGCCGCAAAAATCGTTTCCGATAACGAATTTAATGTTGTAAATGTTCGAGATTACCTTCGTATTGAAAATATTAAATATCATTTCTCATCACCACAGTCTCACACAGGTAACTCAGATATGAGCAGATGACATGGTTCTTTAAATGAACACATTAGAATCCTAGCATTAACAAACCACGAACTAAGTATTTCCGAAAAAGTGCTAACGGCTACTGAATATTACAACAATACGATACACTCAACCTCAGAGTACAGACCCTTAGAAATACAACAAGGTTTACATCGCAAACAACATGTTCACCAACAACTTCTTTCAAAAAAACAAAATTGGTTGACAAAATATAATCGTAACCGCGAACACCCTCAAAACATACCTCACAACCATGTTTTTATCAAAAATCCTGTTAACAAACGTCATAAAGAACAACCAAAATACCTCAAGCAAAAGATACTCAAAACTTCTCAAAACAATATAATCCAAGATAAGAAAAATAAACATAATAATAAAATTCACCCTTCACGTATAAAACGAATAAAAAAATACTATAATCCAGATTCTGATCTAATATCGGAATTAAAAGTAACCAAAACAAGCCCACCAACAAATCCTGAACGTGATACAACAATTACATCTGAACAACAAAACATAATCCATCAGGCCCTAGAACAAGGAGCACCGAAAAATCAAACATTAATATCCAAATTCGGTATTAACATAACTAGAGATGATATCAGTACGCTAAAGACAGACCAATGGATCAACGATCAAATAATAAACTTTTATTTCAATTTAATTTCGGAACGCAGTATCACAAATCCTCTGCTACCAAAAGTCCATTCCTTTAACACATTCTTGATGTCATGCCTTTTGAAATTTGGTTATGATTCGGTCCGTCGATGGACTAGAAAAATTGACATATTTTCTTTCGACATAATACTCATTCCTGTTCATGTGAATAAAAATCATTGGTGCTTAGCAGTCATCAATTTCAAAAATATGACAATACAATATTTCGACTCTTTGGGAAACCCAAACAATGTAGTTCTAAATGCATTAGTAAATTACGTGGAACTTGAATTCTTTGACAAAAAACAACAACCATTAAATATCAATTTTAAAAAACACAACGTCGAAAACAGCCCTCAACAAACAAATTCTACTGATTGTGGAGTATTTACCTGTGTTACAGCAGAATACGTAGCAAGTGAACTAACCTTAAATTTTGCACAACAACACATACCATTCTTCAGAAACAAAATCATTCTTGAAATACTTTAAACGAAATTCTTCCCAAAAGCTTGAAACAATTTAATTTTACAGATACATTCAACACGCTACAAAATTTCCAAACTCATTTTGCTTACCACCGTATTTATGACAATCGGAAGCGTTTTCGCTGAAATAACCATCGAAAACATAAACACCGAGTCTGGGATAATCCTAATCAAAAAAGATCTTATCCGCATAATTCAAGATTACCGACGAATTTACCATAAAATAGACCTCAAACAATATGAATCAGCATTGGAACTAATTACTCGAGAAATTATTCCAAATCCCTACATTATCGATGCTATAAAAACAATTAAAGGAGAGTTAAAACTACTTCATTTCGATTACATTACAAATCGAAATATTCCATTAAACCCACTTAAAATCAATCGTCACAAACGTGGACTAATTGATCCCATCGGAAAAGTCTATAAATTTCTTTTTGGACTAATTGACAATGATGATTTAGAACAAACAAATAATCATAACATCATCGACTCCTAAAATAAACAAATCCAAATCAACAATGCTTTTAAAAATAATCTGGACACTATTGTACACAGCATAAACCAAACAAATAAGCTATTTAAACAGCTTATGAGCGACATAAACAATACCACTAAACACATAAATCAAATTTTGATTAACATGCAATTAACTCATAGTCTTGATCTTCTTAAAGACGAACTAGAGAAAATTATCGATAACGTAAACTCAGCTAAAACAGGTACTATGACTAGATCAATTTTGACACATAGCGAAATTGAATCACACAAATTATCCATTGATGAGCTTAAAGAGATCACATTAAATGTATTAACTAATGATGGAACAATTATCTTTATTGTCAATATACCGGTGTTATCGCCACCATTACTTTCTTATTATGTAAGGAAAATTCCTAACAATAAATCAGAATCATTGGATATAAATATATCAGAAGTAGTATTATATCATGGTAACTATTTTGAAACGGAAACACGCATAAATCATAAAATAATCAATTACTTTGTAAAACAGTCAAATGTATCATAAAACTAAAACCATATAGCAATGTCGAAGAAATTGAAAAAGGTCTATTACTAGCAGTAAATGTAAATGAAAAAATTAATCAAAATTGTAATGAAAAATTGTATCCACTAGATGGAACTTATGTAATTAGATTTATTAATTGTAAACTGCACATACATGGGCAACTGTACACGAATGATTTAAAACAATTTCAACAGATATTGATTTTGGAACCTATTAAAAATATTTCAGAATATAATTACACTATTAGCCTCGATGATCTGCAACTTGCAAACTTTGAAAACCTGGATAAAATTGAAGAAATTAAATTCGAACATCACAAAAATATACTCACTACGAGTTCCATTCTTTTGCTTATAATTATACTCATTTTCTGCTCATTTGCACTATATTTTTATTGCAAAAATAATGTTAATTCTTTCAAAATAAATATCAATAAAATAATTGTTGAGGACAACATTGATCATAAGGAGGGAGAAGTTACACATGTAATCTCAGATATTACACCTGTAATATCAAATACTACACCTGTAACCGATTCTGACATCACAACATCTTTCTCCCCTATTCCTAAACCACGTACATCTCTTTTACCATTCCTTCCACAAAGTTTATGAGTCATGTAATTATTCATGTTGATATGACTCATCTATTATTCCAATTCCATTTGATATAAACAATCAAACCCATTATGCTCGGTGATGACAGAATTGGATTGATTGAAACGAAATCATTATGATTTAATTGATTTTGCAAATCTAAGTACCTCAAACATAAATAATGTCAAAGTTTGAATGAGCTGTGGACAATGAATTGACACAGACATAAAATCACTTTCAGTAGTTGCAAATAAGATCATTTTAATCCAAACAACAGCAGCCCATAAATAAGATACCGTATTGCAGTATAAGCGAGTCTAGGTTTTATTCTAGAGTGAAGAAGATTGTTCGCGGTAAATAAAAAGTGTTTTAAATTAAATTAAAATTAGAAAAAGTGTTTTTACATTAAATTGGAGTTAATAAAAAGTGTTGTCCATATAATAAAATAGTGTTTTATTTTATTATTTCAAAGTGGAAAAAACATAACTCGCGTTCCGACGAAAGGTAAAAGGCCTTCGTTCTCCATTAAGAGGCATCTTGCGGCCCTTGGGGAGCCCCTCTTAGTCGTGCTTGCGGTGACCTCTCAGAGTACGTTCGATATACCGGGATTTGCTCCTCCCGATTGCGGCGAGCTAGTTCTTGTTGTACTCCTTGCTCGATAAGTCGCTTTATTTGTATCCGGGATATACCCGCTGCAGCGGAGGTATTGTCTGGCTGCTGCTTGGGTGGACTTAGCGCTCTCGCAGGTGCGAAGTCAGTTATATTAAAAGGATCCATTGGATTACCCGATAATACTTTTTCTTCATCCCTTGCTTGAATGGAAGAAGCCTGCAATCTAGTTTGATAGCGATTTTGTTTTGGCTTCGCTCCTTGTTAACTTCCCAGTATATGGGAAGTTCTTGTAATCGCCTCGAAAATCGAAATTGAAAGTTTCAACATTTCTTTACATTTTGAGGTCTACACAGTATATATAAAGTGTTTTTAGAAAGGGAGATGTGTGTGTGTGTGTGTGTGTACGTACGTACGTACGTACGTACGTGCGTTCGCGGGCAGTTTTTCTACGAGCATAACTCACGTAAACAGAGTCGTATCGACTTCGTTGAGGTGTCAATCGAAGCGTCTTTGCAATTTTAACAGCTGATTAGTTTTTGGGATACTTCGGTCGGGGGGTTTGTTGTTTTGACCCTTTGAAGGTCATTTCTGTCATGCATTATATCTCGCGAACCAAACATACGATTTGCATGGTAAAGATGTCAATCGACGCGTATTAACATTTGTGTGAATCTATCAGATTTTCAAAAAAATCCTTCGAGCCCTTTTTTAATTTAGGAAAAAAAGTGCAAAAAATTAGGTTTTTTTTAAACAATAAATTTTTAACCTGATTTACGAAAGACAGTATTCAATTTTTATAAAACTTATACATTCCAAGCAATGCTTGTAAAAGCAACATCAAAAGTTTTTCTCATGATTACGTAAAAAATTAAATAAAAAATAAAAAAAAAACTAACAGGCATCATGATTTTCAAGGTCATTTCTGTCGTGCGTTATATAAATCTCGCGAGCCAAACATACGATTTGCATGGTTAAAAAGTTAAAAATCATTAAAAGTCTTCATGAATTTCAAGGTCATTTTTATCATTCACTATATCTCACGAACCAGATATAATATTTGCATCATTAAGGTGTCAATCAACGTGTTTTAAAATCTTTTTGATTATTTTAACATTATAAAGATCCGTTTCACCGGTTTTTTTAATTTAATAGAAAAAAATGAGAAAACTTAGGGTTTTTTCATAAAAAATATTTTTTTAGCCTGATTTGCACATTACAGTAATAAATGTTTATAAAATTTATACATTCCTTTCAGTTTTTGAAGAGAAACCAGCACAACTTTTTTCATGATTCCGAAAAAAAATTCAATTAAAAATAAAAAAAACACTCAAAGTTACCATATGAACGGGGTTCTTTCGATTGATATTACCTTATATCTTTTATTCTAAAGACTTTGTTGTAATGTCAATCAAATTTTTAAAATATTTGGATAATTTGAGCAGATTTTTAATAGTTTTTGAAGTTTTTTAATTAAAAAAAGCGGCTTAAATTTTGAAAACCATCAAAATTTCAATCAAATTTGCATTTGTGGTAATCAATCATCATCACCCATCCACCAAAAGCCTTACGTAATCAGTGGATGCTCCCGTAGATGATATGATTAATATTAACTAATTCCTGTTACTGCTATGAATACCTTTCTTTATTATTATTTAAAGCATTATTATTTTCAAAATTGTTATTGTGTTTAATATTTTTAGTGTTTATCTAGATATTACTGGGAAGTTGACCGTGTGGACCTCAAGGGTCGCACTTCGCGGCTTGTTAAGGTTTAAGAATGGGTGCCGGTATTGCTCCTTCTACCGGAAGACCTGCTCCTCCTTGCTGGACCTGGTCCAAAAACAGCTTCAGATCGCGGAGTTGGCACGTTTTCCGGCACAAGGGGCAACTCTGGTAGCTGCTCAGACACTTCTCCATGCAGGTAGCGTGAAAGGAATGCAGGCATAGTGTTTGCACCCAGGTTTCGCCTTCCGCGCCTTCTTTGGAGCAGATACTACAACCGGCTTCTGGTGCCAGGTTGCTTGCCTTCGGGCTATGAGGAAGCGACATCAGAATATGAGTTTAGCTTTCAATTATGTCTACAAGATAAATTCACAAAAAAACGTTAGTAATGATATCTTTGAATATCACGAGTATCGTCGAAAAAGAAAATTGCGTGGGTATATAAAGGATATGGAATGCGTCTATGAAATGCGACTTAGATATAAAACTGCCGAGTTATATATCTTGCTACTATTGAAAAATTTATGTTTGAAAAGTTTTAAGAGAGTGTGTGATTTCTCCAGCCCTAACCAAGACCCATGGCCCCGGTAGAGGTAAATGGCCTCCAATGAACTCCTCCCGCCGACGAAAGTGCTCATTTAGTTCATTACAAAATTTATTCCCGACACAAAAAAAAATCTCTAGCTTTACCGCGGCGAGTGAGCAGGCAACTCCGAGCTGCCAGCAGAGCGGACGAACGTACGGTGCGATTGAGCACTCAGTACTTCGTGTTCCAGCGACCCCTGGCATCCCGTGTACGCGGCTCGCTACACCTATCCCGCATTTTAAAAAAAAAATGTTGGGTACTCCCAATACATAAACGCAAAAGGCAGGCCGGCTCTTTTAACGAGACCAAGTCAAGGAGGGTATTACCCACCAAGCTGGTATTCTCAAATGAAAGAGACAGCCCGCTTTGCGAGTACAAGTACTTAGGACACACGTTGGGAGTCCCTCTCGTGAACACAAAAAATATTAGAAAGGAGTTTTGGATGACCTGCACTTGTAGCAAAAGGTGACATGAGCTTTTCCTCATAAAGTCCAAACACTCTGCGATTGGATAGCCCCAAATTGAAATTCTGGATCGTAAAAGACCTATGCAAGCTGCTCGGGCTCCACGTCGAGTGCCATTGTAATGACAAAATTGAGAGAGAGTGTTCCTGACAACGTAACAGACCCTGCAGATAAGTTGCCAGCAATGACTACAACAGACACCGATCACCCAATCGCTGCAACATATCCAAACACAGGCTCCGCCCGGTCTACGATGCGCCCAATGGAGTCTCCTATGCGCCAGTGATACCCACAACCATTGGCACTGGCAATTCACCATGGTTAACGACCGCCACGAGTATTTCACCAGACAGGCAGCAGTCACAGCATTTCCCTCGCATCGAGACACAACGTCTGACCAAACCAGTTCAAAAGCTCGGAAAGCTGCGAAGAGGTCAACAGACTCGTGGACGATGACTGGCGATGTGGATACGGTATTGACGTTCCGAATAAATAGGGTTGCGGGAGCTTGGACGGGGCTCTTTACTGTGCGAAGTTCGAAGACGGGTGTGTCTTGGAGGTCGTCCTTCGCTTGTCGGTACGGAGTTTTAGCGGTGGGCATTTTTCGAGTTGTTCGGGTAATAATAACACGGTGTGTGGAGTTTCAATGGTGGGCATCTTTTGAGTTCTTCGGGGAATAATAGCGGGGTGTGTGCTGTCGAGACCGCGCAAATCGTACAGTGGGCACCTTTAGACCGAAATCCTTCAGTGTTTAAGTGCCCTTTATAAAATACATCCCCACACCCCATTTCACGGGGTTAAGCCAGGTGGGATAGCCCAAGGCGAGGCCCGGGTTGGCTGCGGTGTAGTGAAAAGCGTTGCGCAAAATATAGCCGTAACAGTTATTAATTCATTTTTGATTTCACTTTCATATAATACTTTTTTATAAGGTTGCGCGCTTCACAATTTTCAAGCATTTTCATTTACCAGTCTAGTTGTACGAAATGCGAAACACTAACAATTCGACTCATGGAACTATATGGGGCTTTTCATTCTGTCCACTTAAAGAATTTTATCATCTCCGAGATAGTGGTCGTATTAACTTTGAAAGGAGCCAATTGTGCGAGAGGTTGGCAAATTGTTAGTTATTTTAGACTTGATACTAAATTTGCAGACTAAAATTGATGGTCGTCTTCAAATTAAGAGAAAAATGCATTTTTATCTAGGGTATCAATATATAATAATAATCAATAGTATTTTCTCTGCTCTAAGTTCTTCAAAGCTTTACAAAATACATGAAACTGCCGAATAGTAAGCTAATCAAAAAAATAATCAAATTGCGCTTACAAACAAAACGTGCCATATTACTATTACCTAACTTAATGGATTGCGGATGCATTAACCTTTAATAAATTTTTTTTTTGATGCATCAATATATATTCTAATTAATGACAGCTCCTAAGTTGACGGTAATCGTCAATAAGTTTCACACTTATGAACACTTCAATACACAAATACATGCAAAAAAATAATCGCATCAAAAAGATTGCGCGACCGTCAGCCTGCACGTGATTTTGGTCCATTTCCAATGGATTCTTGAGTCGTATATATAGTTGTTTTTTTAACTTCCCAGTATATGGGAAGTTCTTGTAATCGCCTCGAAAATCGAAATCGAAATTTTCAACATTTCTTTACGTTTTGAGGTCTATAGAGTATATATAAAGTGTTTTGAGAAAGGGAGATGTATGTGTGTGTGTGTGTGTACGTACGTACGTACGTACGTACGTTCGTGGACACTTTTTTCTACGAGCATAACTCACGTAAACAAAGTCGTATCAACTTTGTTGAGGTGTCAATCAAAGCGCCTTTGCAATTTCAAGAGCTGATTAGTTTTTGGGATACTTCGGTCGGGGAGTTTGTTGTTTTGCCTCTTTGAAGGTCATTTCTGTCATGCATTATATCTCGCGAACGAAACATACGATTTCCTCAATCAAGGTGTCAATCGACGCGTATTAACATTTATGTGATTCTATCAAGTTTTTAAAAAATTTCCTGCAGCCGTTTTTTAATTTTTTAAAAAAAAGTGCAAAAAATTAGGTTTTTTTTAATAAACAATAAATTTTTAACCTGATTTACGGGAGACAGTATTCAATTTTTATAAAATTTATTTACTTGAATTAGTGTTTGTGAAAACAACATTAAAACTTTTTCTCATTATCATGTAAAAAATTAAATAAAAAATAAAAAATCCTTAACAGGCATCATGATCTTCAAGGTTATTTCTGTCATGCGTTATATCTCGCGAACCAAACATACAAATTACATTGTCAAGATGTCAATCAACGCGTATTGAAATTTTCGTGCATTTCTTGAATTTAGAAAAAAATCGTTGCAGCCGTTTTTTAATTTAAGAAAAAAAAGTGCAAAAAATTAGGTTTTTTTAATAAACAATAAATTTTTAACCTGATTTACGGCAGACAATATTCAATTTTTATAAAATTTATATACTTCAAACAATGTTTGAAAAAATGTCATCAAAACTTTTTCTCATAAAAGCAAGAAACATTAAATAAAAAATAAACAAGCCGCGAAGTGCGACCCTAGAGGTCCACACGGTCAACTTCCCAGTAATATCTAGATAAACATTAAAAATATTAAACACAATAATAATTTTGAAAATAGTACTACTTTAAATAATAATAATGAGAGGTATTCATAGTAGTAACAGGAATGAGTAAATATTAATCATATCATCTACGGGAGCATCCATTGATTACGCAAGGCTTTTAGTGGATGAGTGATGATGATTGATTACCACAAATGCAAATTTGATTGAAATTTTGATGGTTTTTAAAATTTAAGCCGCTTATTTTTATGAAAAGACTGCAAAAACTATTAAAAATCTGCTCACATTATCCAAACATTTTAAAACTTTGATTGACTTTACAACAAAGTCTTTAGAATAAAAGATATATGGTAATATCATTCGGAAGAACCCTTTTCATATGGTAACTTTGAATGATTTTTTATTTTTAATTGAATTTTTTCCAGCGTCATGAAAAAAGTTTTATCATGATGAATATTCAAGGTCAGTTCTTCCATTCACTATATCTCACGAACCAGATTTAAAATTTGCATTATTAGGGAATCAATCGACGTGTTTTAACATGTTTTTGATTATTTTAACATTACAAAAATCCGTTTCAGCGGTTGTTTTAATTTAATAGAAGAAAATGCAAAAACTTAGGGTTTTTTTTCATAAAAAATATTTTTCAACCTGATTTGCACAACACAGTAATAAATGTTTATAAATTTATACATTCCTATCAGTTTTTGAAGAGAAACCAGCAAAACTTTTTTCATGACGCTGAAAAAAATTCAATTAAAAATAAAAAATCATTCAAAGTTACCATATGCAAAGGGTTCTTCCGAATGATATTACCATATATCTTTTATTCTAAAGACTTTGTTGTAAAGTCAATCAAAGTTTTAAAATGTTTGGATAATGTGAGCAGATTTTTAAAAGTTTTTGCAGTCTTTTCATAAAAATAAGCGGCTTAAATTTTAAAAACCATCAAAATTTCAATCAAATTTGCATTTGTGGTAATCAATCATCATCACTCATCCACTAAAAGCCTTGCGTAATCAATGGATGCTCCCGTAGATGATATGATTAATATTTACTCATTCCTGTTACTACTATGAATACCTCTCATTATTATTATTTAAAGTAGTACTATTTTCAAAATTATTATTGTGTTTAATATTTTTAATGTTTATCTAGATATTACTGGGAAGTTGACCGTGTGGACCTCAAGGGTCGCACTTCGCGGCTTGTTCTTTATGTAACGATGTCCCAAATAATATACTTACTTGTTACCACGTGCCGAGTGAACATGTCTTATACTTCCCTAATCCTCTATGTTTCGTAGCTATTCGTGAGTTTAAGTTGGACCAAATGAATCGGTTTCATCGCTGACTTCGATTTCCTCTGGCATTCGTTTTGGCGGCAGCGATATTGTATAATTATGTGAAGCAGTACGAATTATGATTCGCTCGAAAACGTAACTGCCAACTTACGACACGACACGCGTTTTGCAGCCGGTTCGGACCTGGCGGGCACAGATCCAATACGTTTTCCAAGTGGACTTCCGTCACCGTTAGCCATGTGCAGCCTCTATGTCCCGTTGTGCAGTACACCAGTATGTTCCCTCTATTCCTTGTTTCACGTAGGTCGGAAGATTAAATGCACGAATGTTTAAATGCACTAAGAACAATTGTCCCTTTAGCTTTGTTTTTGACAAGCTGATCCAGTGAGTTTCGCACCCATTTCTCCGGTTTTTTGACAAACTGTCGCGTTCACGACTCACTGTGGCACTTTTTGTCCCAGAACCTTCCGTCCGCGTGCTCGATATCAAACCAACTCCTGTCTTTCGCCAGCGATCTCACACCGGAGACCGAACCTGGCAACGGTTCTCTCCAGAAAACCGGTCGGGTAGCTGGTGGTGGAGACTGGCTGGATGTGCGGGGTTGCCGCTTCTGAGTGTGCCCAAGATTAACGAAACACAGCACGATATTACAACACAGGCAAGAATGCAAGTGCTCTCGAGCATTCTTGCTTGAGATCACTATGTCCGGAAATCCTTCGAATGAAAGGTGCCCAGGGTATTTCCCTTTTCATCCTCAACCTTGTAACACGCGGCCCCGATACGCTCCACGATTCTGCATTTGCGAAACTTTAGTATCTGTCGTACTCATCGCAATTTGGGCCGCCCCTCGCAGTCGCTATCTTCACTCGTTGTGCAGTTCCTCGGAGACCCCATGGTTATTTATGCCGAAGCAGGGAGGCCATGCGAGGGTTGGCACATTTCCTTATCAGGATATGTGCTTAGAGCCGGGTCAGGGACTAATCAGGAGTCCAAACTCAACTGAACCTTCACGGCCAAACTAGTGGCGACGAGTTTTGAACGTACCTCGAGGCCTGCCAGGGTTTTATCGGGACGGAAGCAGCAGTAGCAGAAGCCTGAAAGCTATTTCCGCAAGATGTAACTCTTGTTTCGTCAGGTGACAGAATACCACAGCTACCAGCCCAAAGTATCAAAGTATAAAGTCGTTTAGACGAGAGAGCTGCCCGATAACATACGAAGTCGTGCCGTGGTAGGTCATTTAGCGTTAACCAGGATGCACCGCGAGGAGGCGATCTACCTTACATCCCTTCGAAATTCAGTAAATTGATTTACAATTTTTTGATAGTATCGATCAATGTTTATTTTGATGTAAAAACACATCGGTACATAAGTCAAGATTATTTTGAATGGTGATCTATAACAAACGATTATCCATGCTTCAAACAAAACAAAATTGAATTTTGAGTGAAAAAATCTTGAAGTTATTTTAATTCGTAATTAAGAACTATTATGGTTTTTGTTGCGGCTTTTGAAAGGAATAATCTGCTGAGCTTATAAATCTTGAATTTTTATGCTACAGAAAAGATATCTTTAAAATTTTCAATTGATAACTGCACAAAATATGTACATTTTTCGGTGTTAATAAATTAAAAAAAAAAATTGATTGTGAAAAATTAGAACATTATCTTCTCTACCTACATAACTACAGTACATGGACAGCTTTACATTTATTGGTCGAGGTAAAATCTCAAATCATTGATTTAGAGCCAAACAACCAAGGGCATCAGATTTAATTGCGAATATATGGTAAGTTTTTCGGATATACAATATTTGACGTAATTGTATCCAAAGCTACCATACTTGCATTCCTGAAGCGAGATCCATCATCCTTTTTCTAGCTGGTGGTAACCTTTTGTATGCATTTCAATTCCACGCTACGAACCTATCCCTACCCCTCGATCGAAAGGCAACATTTACGATAAAGTTGTAGTATCGATGTTCAATCACCAGTGGAAAAAACCTTTCCCTTAACTATGGAACTTTAAGGCGGCAACTTCAAAGTCTATGGTAACGGTATAAATGGCCACTTGCTTCTCATACGCTATTTCGGATAAGTGAGGGTGTTATTCTGCTCAAAAAATACATCCACAGAGTCGCCAATCTTTCTGAATGAACTCCTTCTGTGGCAGTGATTTCCTTTATTTGACGCAATTTAGATGCAAGCACATAAGATCGATTCCTTGAATCCCTATCCCACATATTATTAACATTTAGATTATACTCAGATGGTAGGAATTCTGCACCTTGAACTTCCAGGTATAATTTCAATAAATTCAAAATTATTTCTAGTGCAGCTGAAGGGGTCGTGCACATTGCAATCGTTTGTTCCAAGTACGCGACTCTCTGAGTTTTAGTCAGCTGAAGCATGTTCTATTTATTGCTCGGTACCTTCTTTTAAAGGTACCATTCCAAAAGAATATAAAAAAGCATCATTTGAGATAATGGTAAGCTACTTTAACCACACCGAAACCATTTTTTCTATGGATTGACGTTTCAGAACTACTGACAGGCATCACATTACGAGGCAGGATTTGCATTGGCAGACCTACATGGTATCCAATTTTTTCATTCTCGGTAAACATTTACTCCAATACTACTTCCTTAACGTATCAGCCAACGGTTTTTAGGTCTCAATTGTTCATAACATTTGGGTAGTCATGCTATCACCGCTCACCTCAACACATCACGCACATGACTGAATCGCAAGCAGTTTCAGAATTGGTCTTCAGATGTTTGCTGCACTATGCTGCATTGATGGTGTAGGCAGTAAGAAGCATATTGTGTGGATCGAAACCCAATAACTAAATTTTACTGAAAAAATTATTATTCAGTAATCGGTTTTTCATCAATTAGTTTTTTATTTTCAACGTCCCAGTAATTGGAAAGCTCTCACAATAGTCTCGAAAACCGAAATTGAAATTTTCAACACATCTTTACGTTTTTAAAGTGTTTTCAGGAAAACATATGTATTTGTGTGTGTGTGTGTGTGTGTGTGTGTGTACGTACGTACCTTCGTAGACAGTTTATTCTACGAGCATTACGTAAGCAAGGTCATATCGACTTCGGTAAGGAGTGAATCGAGCTGATTAGTGTTTGGGTAGCTTCGGTCGGAGATGTTTCTTGTGATGACACCTTGAAGGTATCTTTTGTCATGCACTATAGTGCATAAGATATATAAAATATATTTTATAAACCAAATATGGCATTTGCCTTGTTAAGGTGTTGATCGACGCGTAATAATTATTATTTGATTTTTTCATTATTTTTGGAAAAATGATTTCATACATTTTTTAATTTAATAAAACAAAGTGCAAAAAAGGGATTTTTCATAAAATAATATTTTTAACCTGATTTCCGGTAATCAACAATTATAAAATTTAAAAACTCTTAACAGTTTTTGTGCCACCAAATCTTGTTTTGCTGATGATAAAAATATATATTGAAAATAAAAAAATCAATCAAAAGTAACAATATAAAAAGTGCTCATAGGAATGATATTGCCTGATAGCTCCTATTCTTAGGACATTGTAGTTAAATCAATTGAAGCTCATTAATATTTGCATGATTTGCGTTACTACGTAGCTCTGCTTTTGACCTTGCTTTGGAAATAGAAATATTTCAGTTCGAAAATGGAAACCCCACAGCACTAAGAGATTATGGTGAGCGTGTTTTAATTGCTCTCTATTTAGGTGATAGATTTGATAAATCTTATGGTGCACCTCGTAACCAAAGATTCATAACATCAATGGCAAAGAATTTATTAAATCTATCTTCGCTTCCACACACACACACACACATACACACACGATTCACCTCGATTGCGACATATTCAGGTATACCATCAAGTTCAATCATTGCTTGAAAAATTCAACCATCCATGTTCCTGGGATAGAGAAAGAAATATATGGACGTTTTTACTTGTGCAAACATAAAACCACTTCCTCCTTGATTGCTTCTACTACTACTATACTATACTATTTTGCAGTTGCAAAACAAAATTAGGCTTGTCTTGTAGAAGTTTGTTTGCATATGCGTCGTGAATCCAGCTCAAATGCATAGCTGGCATTTATTTGACTGAGAAAAGTTGTAAAGCACTATCAAACACAAAAGGTTATAACTGCACAATATCTATCTCATTCAATGCCTGATGAATATAACGAGATCAATTTTATTGATTCATTACCCTTTGGAATGCCTATGGGAAAACCACATGTAAGAAATGAATTTGTTTAAAGATAAAAATCAATCAAAAAGTTAAACAGCTCTAAAGATGATCAATATTTTTGGCTTCGATCTTGGTGTGTATTAACTTCCCAGTATATGGGAAGCTCTTGTAACCGCCTCAAAAATCGAAATTGAAATTTTCAACCTTTTTTTTACGTTTTGAAGTCTAAAGAGTATATATTAAGTGTTTTTAGAAAGGGGGATGTATGTGTGTGTGTATGTACGTACGTACGCACGTATGTACGTTCGTTTACAGTTTTTTCTACGAGCATAACTCACGTAAATAAAGTACTGCTGACTTCATTAAGGTGCCAATCGTAGCGTCTTTGCAATTTTAAGAGCTGATTAGTTTTTGGGACACTTCGGTCGGGGGGTTTGTTGTTTCGCCCCTTTGAAGGTCATTCCTGTCATGCGTTATATCTCGCGTACCAAAGATACGATTTGCAACGTTTAGGTGTCAATCGACGCGTACTAACATTTGTGTGAACCTGTCAAATTGTGAAAAAAATTGTTGAAGCCGTTTTTTAATTAAAGGTAAAAAAGTGCCAAAAAATTAGGTTTTTTGTCATGATTACAAAAAATATTAAATAAAAAATAAAAAATCATTAACAGTCATTATGACCTTCCTGGTCATTTTTTTCATTCACTATATCTCACGAACCGGATATAATATTTCCATAATTAAGGTGTAGACGTGTATTAACATTTTTTTGATGTGTTTACCATTACAAAAAAATGTTTTGGCCGTTTTTTTAATTTAATAAAAAATATGCGAAAAATTGATACTTTTTTCATAAAAAATTATTTTTCTATCTGATTTGCACAGCACAGTAATATCAGTTTATAAAATTTATACATTCTTATCAGTTTTTGAAAAGAAACAGATAAATTTTCTTCCATGATCATGAAAAAACCTAAATTAAAAATAAACAAGCCGCGAAGTTCGACCCTTGAGGACCACACGGTTAAATTCCCAGTACTATCTAGATAAACATCAAAAATATTAAACACAATAGTAATTTTGAAAATAATACTACTTTAAATAATAATAATGAGAGGTATTCATAGCAGTAACAAGAATGAGTTAATATTAATCATATCATCTACGGGAGCATCCATTGACTACGTAAGGCTTTTGGTGGATGGGTGATGATGATTGATTACCACAAATGCAAATTTGATTGAAATTTAAGCCGGAAGAATCCTTTTCATATGGTAAGTTTGAATGATTTTTAATTTTTAATTGAATTTTTTTTTTCAGAATCATTATCATCATCATCAGGTTAAAAAAATATTTTTTACTTTCGTGATGGCGACTGAAGGATTGGGGCAACTACCTCAGAGACTTGAAGCTCATAGTTAGACTTACTACACATTGCAACAAAAATCTGCCTGACAAACCAAAATGCATTAAAACCAGACATGCTGCTTTGCTTTTTAAAAAGATGTTGTAGATATAAGTGGTCCTGAATTTCTTTCGTGTGTGATCAGAACCGCATCGATATTTTTCTCTGCTGCTTTTATGCCTGATGAATTGAGCCATTCTTGATTGACCTGATTGCTTCTTCGTACAGAAATTTATCTCACAGCTGTCTGATGGTATCAACTTTCGCAATATTGTCCGTGAAATTGATGATTGTTGCATTCCTTGAAACAAGATATTACTTTATTTATTGTGTCACAGAAAAGAGCCGATCATATAACCCTGGGGAACGTTCGAGGCTACTATGTTTGTTTTTTTATACTCTATAAACGATTTGAAAAATACAAGTTTGTTTTCCGGGAAACATTGTTAGCTTTCTTGGAATGTAAAATGATGCTGACTTTCGTCGTACATTCTTCCTAACTTTGTACCTATGTAAATGATTTATTGGCCTACATTCAACTAATAATGATGTCTTTATGGGTTGGCATAAATTCATATCGCTAAAATTTTCAAGACTGGAAAGGTGTAGCGACAGTATTTTATGTTGTAGTTTTCGAGTTTTTGCTCTATGTAAGCAAATTACGAAAAAAAATTGAAGTGAATGGGATTTGTGACTAAGGATAATTCCTTATCGCCGATCAATTATCAAACAGTTCATTTAAAATATCATTGAGTGATGTGGTACAAAGAATGGTGAATTTGATATAATAATAAGCCAAGGTATTGGTAACGTATTCAGAAACTCTTTTTTACATCATCAGTCCAGTAATGGAAGGATATACTGGCAAGGTAGTTGATAACGTCTGCCATAAATATGCTGATTGACCTATTCATGTCACCAGGTTTCTGAATTGAAGCTGTTTCAATGTCCAGTATTTTGACTACACAGTACTATTAACTAGCTACTTCTACTTTCGTTAATTCTTTTAAAGTAGTTATGATGCCCACAGAAAGAAAAAGGTTTGCTTTTCAGTTAGTTCACCGATTCGCTCTGTGACTGTTATGATAAATGACACGCTACAGCCCTTTTAAACTTTCCAGTATATGGGAAGTTCTTGTAATCACCTCGAAAATCGAAATTGAAATTTTCAACATATCTTTACGTTTGAGGTATATATTAAGTGTTTTTAGAAAGAAGTATGTATGTGTGTGTGTATGTACGTATTGCTGTACTTTCGTGGACAGTTTTTTCTACGAGCATAACTCACGTAAACAAAGTCCTATCGACTTTGTCAAGGTGTCAATCGAAGCGTCTTTGCAATTTTAAGAGCTGATTAGTTTTTGGGAAACTTCGGTCGGAGGGTTTGCTGTTTTGCCCGTTTGAAGGTCATTTTTGTCATGCGTTATATCTCGCGAACCAATCGTACGATTTGCTTCATCAAGGTATCAATCGACGCGTATTAACATTTTCGTGATTCTATCAAATTTTTGAAACATGGTTGGGGTGGTATTTCAATTTTTTTAAAAAAAGTGCAAAAAATTGGAGTTTTTTTCAAAAACATCAAATTTTTAACTTTATTTTCAAGTCACTGTAATCAATATTTATAAAATTTATATACTCCAAACACTTGCTGTAAAAAAACCATCAAATTTTTTGTATGACTACAAAAAAAAATTAAAAATTAAAAATAAAAAATCATTAAAAGTCATCATGTCCTTCATGGTCATTTATGTCAATCATTATATCTCGAAAACCAAATTTAATCTTTACATAATTAAGAAATCAATCAATGCGTATTAACATTTTAATGATGTTTTTAAATTTAAAAAAAATCTTTAAATCCATTTTTTAAATTTAATAAAAAAATATTGAAAATTAGTGTTTTTTCCCCTTAAAATCTAATTAATAATTATTAAAATTAACTTCGTAATAATAAATGTTTATAAAATTTATAAACTTTTATCAATTTCTGTAGAGACTAACAAAATATTTTCTCAAATTGAATTAAAAATAAAAATATCATTCAAAGTCTACATAGTGACTTCATACGAATTTTTATACCTTCAATCTCTTATTCTAAAGACATTGTTTTAAAGTCAATCAAAGTTTATTATTATTTGCATAATTTGCGGAGATTTTTAATAGTCTTCACAGAACCGTGTTTTAACTTTAATAAAAAAACTGCTTAAATTTTGAAAACCAATACAAATCAAATCAAATTTGCAATTGTGATAATCAACGTTTTGAATGGTAAAATGTTTTGTAGTCGACACTTTTTGAGATCATATGCTTTGAAAAGCTTTCATCAAATAAAAAATTGTAGTTTTTAGCAGTTTGGTTCTTTAGTATTCGTAAAATTTAAGTTACTTCCGTCATCATTTGTAATACATATATTTTACTTTTTACATGCAATTGAACCTATTTTGACTGCGTAATCAATGTTTCTCAAAATCAACAGAAAATAAGAAATAATTATTAGATTCATTGATGAAAAATCGTGAAAAAATACACACTCAGTGATTATGCCGAAGTGCTAGCAGTTTTGACCGCAACTATTCAAAATGGCCATCACGCGACAAAATCTCTTCAGTTGTCGTAATAACAAAAACTGCATTCATTTTTGCTAGCGCTGTTTTGTCCTTCAAGCATCGATATGAAAATAACAAATAACGTAGAAAAGGCTTTGTAACCTGTCCCCGCTCCGATTGATCCACGTGAATATTAAACCAAACCAATCCACAAAAATCTTTATGTAATCAATTGACGCTCGCGTAGATATTACGATTGATATTAAGTCATTCCAATAACTTTTATGAGAGGTACATTTTTATTATTAAAAGTAGTATTATTTCCATAATTATTATTGTGTTTAATATTTTTAATATTTATGTAAATATTACTGGGAAGTTGTACGTGTGGACCTCAAGGGTCGCACCTCACGGCTTGTTTCTATTGAATTCAAGAGGTTTATGAGAAAGTATGATGCTGGCTTATCAAGCGTGTTTGCTTAGTGCTTCTTGTTACACTGTGGACCTATATATTGGCCTGACTATAACTGTGTCCAACCAATGAACCAGTTGTGAATTCAATAAAGATACATGTCCAAGAACCTTACATGTACCAACATAGCTTTCCATAATGTTTCTCGGTACTCATTTTCAAGTGTACTAATAAATTTTGTGCTTTGTGTTTTATCTGACTCAAGAACACAGGGCTTTTGCCTTTAAGCATGGGTAGGCTGAATTTTTTCTCTTTTTTTGTGAAAATGACGAGCCTCTTTTTATTGAGATTAACCGCTAGGTTGCAGGGTTTGGCCCACACGTTGATGCCGTGTAAGGTAAATTGAACCGTTAAAGATGTAATTTCGATGAATTTCCCATGGTCCATGGCCACATCATCAGCATATACATCAATCGTAAGATCATCTTTTCGAGTTTCGACAAAAGATTGGAATTTAGCACAAGTCAAAAAAGTAGTGGAAGAGTTCCACCTTAGGAACTTCTCCCGTCCACGTAATTCGTCAAATTCGGGTCAATAATGAGAAGACTAACTGTACTTATTCGAAGTAATGTATTAATCCAGATAAATAAGCTGCATTCAAAACCCTGATTCCTAAACTTACAAAATATGACAACTGGCTCAACGTTGTTGAATATATTTTTAGGTAAAGGTTACCTTCAAAAATGTGATCACGATCTTCAATGATATCTACAAAAGCATATTGTGACCGAAAAAGCTAATCACAGATTCGGTTTCTTATAAAAATGTCCACCAGCCTTTCCATAACAAAAACCACTCTCCACAGACTACAGGCTCTTGAAAGATTGTGAAACTGGAGATATCTGTCAAAAAGAGAGATACGCTAAGCACCTATTGAGAAATGTTGAGCTAATGTCATTTAGTCCCAGAGCTTTAAAGAGAAAGAAGGATTTCACCAGCCAATAGAACTTCTTGATAATAACAAAACGCTGGAAAATGTTATCCTTATATAGAATCTCTCTGCAGTAGCTGTTCTTCACTAGGTCAGAATACGCTGAAAAATCCTGTGAAAATATTGCGATAATGTGACTTTATTGTTTACCTCTCTCATAGTGCACAATCTATCCAAGCGGAATCTTTGCAATCCTGGTGCGAATATATTCTCAAATCTTGGTCAGCTTGCTTTTTGATAATTTCTAAATAGAGTTAACGTAACATTGAGATAACTATGCCGAATAGCTATTTTGATGTTAAAGAGAACCATCCAGTGATTCGATAGGTATACTCTGGTTGACACAATCCACCCTAATATCGCTTATATCTGAAATCTTTACAGAAGCCTTAGGATCATTTCTGCCAGAACAAGCGGAAATTGATTTTATTCTTCTATTTTATACCTTCATGAGTGTGTCAAAAATATTCTTAAACACTACTAATTCACAAAGCATGGTTGTTGTTACGATAACAACCAAACACTGAATATAACTTTTAATTTTCCGTGACTTCTGAAAATAGATCGACAGAAACCAGACGATTGAAGCAATCATACAGCTACTGTACTGCCAGTACCAGGTCTTCGGAACTAAGTTTTGGAATCACTAGTACATACATATAAGAATTTTTTATCAGAACAAATGATGGAATTTCACGTAAACTACGCCAATGAATAATGTTGGTGCATTTTATTGCTAATCTATTACCCGGATCATAATGTATTCAAAGTTTCTTGAGACAATATTGCTATCTTCCTATGCTAGAAAGGATACCAAGTTGATCAAAACCATTTTACTGAGCTGGAGGTTGACTTAAGAGCAACCATCGCAATAATCATACCCGAACTCATTCACCACCTCATCGCTAGCTGGTAGGTTCATCTTAAAGACGCGAAGGTTACTTTGTGCAACGTACATAATGGTGGCAAAATTGACATACAATAACGTGATTAACTCCTCCTTTCCATCCCTTCATGGTGACGTCTGAATGTTGCACCTGCAGAGCACTCTGCAACCGTTTCTCACACATGTTATTTGGAATACAAAGCTTACCTTTCTTCCGGGTTGGTATCGTCCTGTCGTCGAATTTGCGCGAGACGTTATTTTTATATTTATTCCAGAACCGAAACTCTGTACAGCTATTTTGCAGCTTATGAAGTTAGGTATTGTATCCCATCTACTGCTCATTTATGTATCGATCGTTTAGTTCTCTACTGTCTCTGTACTCTACTACTTAAACGAAACCAATTTTTTGTTTTGGTTATGAATTAGATGCAAAATACTTATTTTCATTTATGTAACTATCTAAGAAGCAGCTAGAGATGAATAACGATGTCATTGCTTCAACTTTATTCCTTTGCTGTTTCAATTAGCTCAGAGATATACAGGTCCATCCAGTCGGATTAGACACGCACTAAAAAACCAGTGTGATGCCCGGGAACAGTTTTAAATCCAACAGTTTTAAATCCAAGTCCAAAATGCCTAGCTTTATAAGTCAAAGTTCCTATAAATGACAAAGTTAACTTTTTAAAATGATTTTTCTTTATATAACTCATACAAGGTGTCAAGAAATCCACATAGGCTTTTCGCCATGCACTTGTTCAGGCAATTTTGAGCAAAAAAATAAGAATTTGTTTCCCGATTTCTTCAACCTTTAGTTTCAATAAAGACAAAATGAAATGGTCGCATGGAATCAGTGATAAAAAATCCAACAAAAGTGACCCATTTTGTGTGTTTAACTATTGGCAATCATGCTTACTAGGTTTAATCGAATAAAACTTGATATTAGTGTCATCCAAAATCGTTATCGCAAGTTGGGAACAGTTAAATACTAATTGCTAACAATGTAAGTCAAGTAGACATTTCTACGGGTTCCATACACCTAACTAATATTTTAGCATGCGAAACAAAAAGAAATTTAAAAAAATGTCTGCAATCAATGCCTCCAATTAAGGAATGTCAGTAATATTATTATGAATCGATTACATAATTTTTCGTAGCTCATTCATCGTTTCTATTGTCTTTTAGGCTTGAAGGAGGCAAACCACACAACACATTAGCTGCCCAGCAACTGGGAAATTCCAACGCTACAACAACGCAGCTAACATTTATTTTTGATCCAGCAGGCCGACTGTGCTATTATTGGTCTATGATTGTCAGTCTCGCATTCCTATACAATTTCTGGGTGGTCATCTACCGCTTCGCATTTCAAGAAATTAATGGCCACTCTATTGTGATTTGGTTTTGCATGGACTATTTTGCTGATCTTTTGTATTTAATTGATATCCTTTTCCATTTTCGAACTGGGTACCTGGAAGATGGAGTTTTACAGACTGATTCAATAAAGCTTCGACAGCATTATATGAACTCAACCACATTTTATATAGATTGCCTTTGTTTACTTCCTCTTGATTTTTTATATTTGTCAATTGGATTTAATTCTATTTTGCGTTCTTTCCGATTAGTTAAAATATACCGGTTTTGGGCTTTCATGGATCGCACTGAACGTCATACAAACTATCCAAACCTTTTTCGCTCAACGTCACTCATTCATTATTTGCTTGTGATTTTTCATTGGAATGGTTGTTTATACCACATTATTTATAAAAATAATGGATTTGGCTCCAGAAATTGGGTTTATCATGAATCTGATTCAAGTGACGTTGTCAAGCAGTACTTACAAAGCTATTATTGGTGCACGCTAGCTCTGACTACGATTGGAGACTTACCAAAGCCAAGATCAAAAGGCGAATATATATTTGTTATCCTTCAACTTTTATTTGGACTCATGCTGTTTGCAACAATATTAGGACATGTAGCGAACATAGTGACATCAGTAAGTTCTGCGAGGAAAGAGTTTCAAGGTAAGAATAGTTTTTTACTGCATGCATCGTTCGGTATGTTTGTTTTGAAAACAAAAATTTGAATTTACAAAAAACAAGCCTCAAGGTGCGACCCTTGAGGTTTACACGGTCAATTCCCCAGTAATGTGTACACAAGTATCAAAAATTATTTAAATAATTATGAAAATATACTATTTTAAATAATAATAATGTACCTTTGATAACAGTAATTGGAATGATTTAATGTTATTCGTATCATGTACCCGAACGTCCATTGGTTACATAAGGATTTTGGTGGCTGGGGTGTTGATTGAATAGCCTCGTTGATCAATCGGAAGGGGGAAATGGTACAAAGCCTTTTCTACGTTATTTGTTGTTTTCATATCGATGCTTTAAGAAAAAAAGAGCGCCAGGAAAAATTAATGCAGTTTTTGCTACAACGCCCAGTGAAGTGATTTTGTCCAATGGTGGCCATTTTGAATAGTTGCGTTCAAAATTACCATCACTTCGGCATAATCACTGAATTTGTATTTTTCCACGTTTTTCCATCAATGAGACTAATAATTATTTCTCATCTTCAATATGCCTTGAAAAGCATTGTCAACAATCAGTTTAATTGCATGTAAAAAGTAAAATGTATTAAAAATGATGATGGAGGAAGTAATTGAAATCTTGCGAACACTGAACAACAAAACAACTAAAAAAACACCTCTTTTGATGAATTTGATTTAAAGCATATGATTTTGCAAAGTTTTCACTGCAATATATTTTACCCTGCAAAGCGTTGATTACCACAAATGAAAATTCAATTGATATTTTTTTTGGTTTTCAAAATTTAAGAAGGTTTTTTTTTTATATAAAACACCGTTAAAAATATTCAAAATTCACTGCAATTATGCAAATAATAATAAACTTTGATTGACTTTACAACAATGTCTTTAGAATACGAGATATCAAAAAATATCATAAGTATAAACCCTTTTAACATGGTGACTTTGAATGATTTTTCATTTTCAGTTTATTTTTTTTTTTCTACAAAAACCGATGAGTTTATAATTTTATTACATTTATTACTGTGTTGTGCAAATCAGATTAAAAATATAATTTTATGAAAAAAAAACATAATTTTTCGCATTTTCTTTTATTAAATTAAAAAACGGCTTACAAGTTTTTTTTGATAAAGTTAAAAAACATCAAAAAATGGTAATAAACATCGACCAACACAACAATATTGAAATATTGTATTTGATTCGTGAGAAATAGTGAGTGACAGATATGACCTAGAAGATCATTATGACTTTTAATGAGTTTTTAAATTCAATTTTTTTTCCATTCATGAGAAAAAGTTTTGCTAGTTTTTGTACAAAAACTGTTTGGAGTATGGAATTTTTATAAGCATTGATCACTGTGTTTCGCAAATGATGTTAAAAATTTATTGTTTATGAAATAAAACCTAATTTTTGCACTTTTTATAATAAATTAAAAAAACGGATCCAACGTTTATTTGAAAAATTTGTTCGGATCACAGAAATGTCGATGAACACCTTAACAATGCGAATGCTATGTTTTTCAAAGGATCAAAACAACAAACCCTCCTGTCCGAAATCTCCCAAAATAATTAGCTCCTAAAATTGAAAAGACGCTTTGAATTACACCTCAACGAAGTCTATACGACTATGTTTATGTGAGCTTTGCTCGTAAAAAAATTGTCCGCGAACACATGTACGTACACACACACATACATACTTCTGTGAAAATCTTTATTTAATTTATTTAATAATTTGCACTTATACAATTGTGGTCATAAACTGATGTCTCGTCGAGGATGGAGCTAGACGCCTCGTCCGTTCCGGGGAAAAAGCGGAACTGGCTGGCTTGTTTTCGCTGAACTGATGGCCTTAATCCAAAGTTACCTCGAATGAAGTGGCGAATATCAAGATAAATCAATCAAATAAGGCCCTGGTGATGGTGCTGACCCTCACTGACTGATATTGCCTGAGGCCACCGAGTGTAGCCGTCGAATGCAGTATGCGTAGCCCTCACACTGCGTCAGCGTTTTAGAATTGCCGAATTGGGCGCGGTTTTGACGATGGACCTTCGAAAGCTGGAAAAGCACACACTGCTTGGCCCCACGAAATCTTTCGCAAGCTCGGCGGGTTGCGAGAGCTGATGAACGGTGTCAAAGGCTTGGCGGCGTATCGCAACTGGCAAATATGGCTTGATGGCACCATTGAATTAGTGCGTTTAACGCTAATTGATGCTGCTGGAAGCTGGGGTTCGCCAAGAGGTGCGGCAACTGGTCGTCTGTGGTCTGTACTTTGCTAATGGCTCGAGCGGTGAGTGCGTTGGGTACCTTAACCGTCTCTACGCGTGAAAGTACGTCGGCGACAATATTATCTTCGCCCGGTGTGTACTCCAGCCACGTGCCAAACTTGTCGATGAAGTCTAATTGCCAGCTTTGGCGAGGCGAAGCTTTGTCCGAGGGTTGCGTTAAGGCAAAAGTGAGCGGCCGATGGTTGGTGTAGACGCTGAAGTGCCTCCCCTCGAGAATGTGCTGGACAAATTTGATGGTAGCGAAGACTGAAAAAAGTTTGCGGTCGTAGGTGGAGTATCGCTGTTCGGTCTCGGACAGATTTCTTGAGAATAACCCTAGGGGAACCCAAGTACCGTCGTTCCGCTGTTGGTCCAACGCCGCGCCAAAAACAGAGACGGAAGCATAGGTGCGTAGTACGAGTGGTTGACAGCGAAAGAAACGACGACGTGGCTGCCACGGCGATGCCATACTTGCAGCATTCAAAAGCAGCTTCAGCATCGGGTGTTCAACTGAGAGGCGCTTTATTGGTGGTACAATATATCAACACTTTTGAGAGTGGCGCTTGGAGCTCGGAGGCATTTGGCATGCAGGGGCGGCAGTAGTTGAGCATCCCGAGAAAACGTCTAAGCTGCGAGGAGTCGGAGTCTTCCAGGAACCGAGCTCTTGTGCTGCGGTTGCAAACATAAGACGTTTCTCCGAAATGTTTCTGGCGGTGCCCGCCGAGCATATTGCTGGTGACTTTCGTTTCCCAAACGTCTTGTGGCGGTGTCTTGAACAGGAAAATTGTAAGGCTGCCTGCAGCAGATATACCATGCGCGGGTCTGGTCCTGAAGTGGCGGAGTGTGCTCGGTCTTGTTTCCCACTTTGTGACAAGGAGCGCCCACGCTGCGTGCTGGCGTTGCCGTGTGGTTGCTGGAGTGGGTCAAACTAGTCAACTGCGCGATCGCCAGACGCAGGGTCGCTAGTTCGACGATGAAGACGTCCTGAGAACCGCTTGGTGATGGATGGCCAGATGAAGATGTTGTTGATTGCGTAACTGGATGCGCTGACATGGCCATTAATGTTGTACCCATATCGTGTGCCTCGTCTGGTACAGCTTCGAGTTCTTCCAGTGACTGATTCCTTCAGCAAAAGCATGCGGTGTGTCTTTTGTGGCAAGAGGCCGAGCCATTTGATCCGCAGAGCAGCGTCACTGACCCGAGTGCCAGCTAGAAAGCACAGCAGTTGTGTTGGCCATCTCTCCCCGAGCCCAGTAAGAAGCTTATGCAGATGGTCATCGGTAAAGCGGTATCAGCAATATGCAAATCTTTATGTAGCTTATTAAGTAATTTGCACTTATACAATTTCATTCATTCAGTCATAAACTGATGTTGTGGCAAGGATGGATCCAGACGTATGGTCCGTTCGGAATGAAGACCGGAACTGGCCAGCAATTCAAGACTTGCCGCGAAGTCTGAACTTGCTTCCGGTGGTGGCTGGAAATTCTGAGACACCACACTTCTTTCTGAAAACACTTTCAATATACACATAACACCTTAAAACGTACATGTTAATGTTGAAAATTTCAATTTCGATTTTCGAGACGATTACAAGAACTTCCCATTTACTGAGAAGTTAAAAATTAAAAAGCTATTTAGACATACAAATAAATGTGTAAGCGCGTTCTTTGGGTGTTCCAGCTTGAAACGCGTTTTTCACATACAACGTTCTTATGAACTGGTTGATAAGATTTTGAAAAACCTATTTGATCGATTTTGTGGGAAAACTAAATACATATACAGTTCTTGTTTGCTTTGAAATCAAAAATTTAATAGATTTTTGACCCTTTTATTCTAATTTTTTTTTCGAAAATATAGCGTGAAAAAAATAAAAAGTACGTAATTTGGTTTTGTTAAGCAAAATGTTCAATTTTAGTTCTGACCATATCCACTTTATCATATTTCAAAATGCCGTTATTTTTTTTTTGTTTCAGACTTATCTACACTCTCAATATCAAGTCAAACACTTTTTACTATGGCTCTATTATGGTCGCCATTATATCGCCATATTTCTTTTTTTTTTAAATTTCACATTCACATTTCACTATACAAAAGTTTCAAAACATTCTAATAAAAAAAAATGTTAAAATTTCATGCAATAAAGTCGGACTGCCCCCTTAAGAAGATTAATGAAAGGCAATTTGAAATTTTGAGTTTTTACTGGCTAACGAGGTGCGTATTGGATTTTAGACCTTTTTATATACATAACGAACAATTGTTGATTTTCAATTGAAATTTTTAACTGGTTGTTAAAAAACTATGCATTAACAATAAAATAGCTACAAAAAATATTCAACAAATCGATCGCTACTTTTATATTTTTTATGCTCGTTAGGAGGTATTTGATGTAATGGCTATGATTATAATTTCAGTTGTGATTGATACAGTTAATTAGATTGCAGACAATCTAATAATCAAATGGCAAATTTTCTTCAACACAATGAGAATGCATCCTAGATAAAATATTTCCTTTGTCTTGATATAAATTAGAAAATCCAAACCGCTAACAGAATTTTAGATTAGAAATGGCCATTACCAATTTAAACGTTTACTTTTTGGACTTGAAATTTTATCAAATAGTATTCAAAGAATGTTAATCATCGCATTAACAGGGTTGAACTCTGAAACATTTCTACATCTTAACGATGTCATAATGTTTGGTTGTAGCATCTATAACCATAACAGAAACTTATAGAAACTTTCAATCGGTTTCGTAAATACAATCTTAAATTTAACCCAAATTATTGTCTGTTTCTGAAATCCAGAGTTTACTTTTAACATCTAACTAGAAACGACGGTATAAAACCCGACCCCACGAAAGGCAACACCATTGAAAAGTACGCCAATTATTATAGTCGATTCGTCCCTAGCTTTGCTAAGATTGCAAAATGAATCAATTTTCAAACAAACACTACCTTGGGATGAAAAATTGTCAAAAAGCTTTCGAAACTCTGAAAAACAAACAAATACAATACTCTAGTATCCAGATAGGTAGTATGGATATAAGGCTTCAAGCTCACTTTTTCCCACGGTCCCCATTTTTTTCCCACGGGTATCGGATTATCGCCACACGGGTATCAGATTACCGCCCCACGGGTATCGGATTACCGCCCCCGCATGACGTCACCTGTTATAGCTTCCGGTGGCGCTATTTCTTATCGCTGTCTGGGGCGCCATTTCTTATCGCTGTCTGGGGCGCCATTTCTTATCGCTGTCTGGGGCGCCATTTCTTATCGCTGTCTGGGGCGCCATTTCTTATCGCTGTCTGTGGCGCCATTTCTTATCGCTGTCGGGGTGTTTCCCACGGATGACGCCATTTCTTATCGCTGTCTGGGGCGCCATTTCTTATCGCTGTTGGGGTGTTTCCCACGGATGACGTCACCTGTTATCGCTTCCGGTGGCGCCATTTCTTATCGCTGTCGGGGTGTTTCCCACGGATGAAGTCACCTGTTATCGCTTCCGGTGGCGCCATTTCTTATCGCTGTCGGGGTGTTTCCCACGGATGACGCCATTTCTTATCGCTGCGGAGGTGAGCTTTTATTGATGCCGGTTGGGTAATCTCTTTTATAGGGTTCGAATATTTTACAGACATTTCAAAATTAGAAATTCGATATGTTGATAAGAGCTTGAGTGAGGGCTATTTTAAATGATTAGACTTTGGAATTTGAATAGCGTTGGATGGATGACGTATTATATGTTAGATGGATGACGAATAAATTGCTAGTTCAGTAGGTGTGAATGATTCAAGTTCCTACCAGACAGACGCGAGTAGTTTATCATTTGTTTATGATACGTACTGAGTGCTTGGAGTTCTTATCAGCATATGAGTTGGTGGCGTTTTGTGATAATTTAAGATGTCTTGACAAATGCTAATGTGAGTGCGACACCTTGTTTGATAATTATGTTCTCATAATGTGTAGGTGTTTTAGTTGTGAATTAGATAAGAATGAGACATGCTAAAAATAGAAGTTAGATCTTGATTCGGAAATTTCAAAATTAGAAATTCGATATGTGGATAAGAGCTTGAGTGAGGGCTATTTTAAATGATTAGACGTTGGAATTTGAATAGCGTGCAAGAATTTTTTGTGAACGACCGGATGTTTTCTCTGGGAATGAATGAAGACCATTTGAAATAGTTGGCTTCGATAAGAATGTTAGCTGATTAGGAAATGTTATTATTCTTGGTGTTATATTCAAAACCCTAATCGAAACATGCGACCGGATGTTATGTTAAAAACAAGAGATGTAAAAAGAAAATAATATCCATGTTATTGTGCGGTTTTAAATGCGAATTCTCATGCTGATAATTTTTGATATGGTAAGTAAAATTAAATGATTATACATAGAATTGTATATTGTGGGCTGCTAGTTTTGCTGAAAATTTATTGATAAGTGTGAAAAAACTCTGATATAAATAGTGCAGAGTGTAAACTTTTTGATATAAAAGCAACTGGTCATATCCCAGGAAACACCTATAACATCATCTTCAATTTCGCAACAACACGCAATATTCTGATTTCGCAACAAAATGCAATTTTCTGAGTCATATCTGAAACACATTACCCCAAATACCTAAACCTTGAATCATCTATATAAACATCCTGCACATAATATTCCCATAAACACAAAAATAATAACCATACACTTGAAATCCAATAAGATCAATTTATAAGTATTATATATATATATATATATATATATATATATATATATATATATATATATATATATATAATTTATGAATAAGATAATAATAATAATCAAAAATAAAAATTTTACATAGAAAAAAAAATGTTTTATTAAATTTCAACATTCTAGCTCGTTGCAGGGTGTGAGATCATTCATACATGGCTGATGATAAGAGATTGAGTGAAGGTCATTTAAATGAGTTGGGATTCTGAATAGCGTGTTAAAATTCTTGTGAACGAATGGCTGAGTGTGAGGGACAATTGTGCTTGGAGTTCTTATCAGCATGTGTGTTGGTGGCGTTTTGTAATAATTTTAGATGTCTGGAGGTTGACAAATGCTAATGTGAGTGCGACACCTTGTTTGATAATTATGTTCTCATAATGTGTAGGTGTTTTAGTTGTGAATTAGATAAGAGGCGAAAAAGACGCAATGTTTTGGATAGAGCGTTTATCGGATAGGTGTTATTATTGCATATGTGAAGTAGTATGGCGCAGTTTTCGTATTATTAATGCAAGAGTTATTTCGGATAGTTTGGAGGTGTATATGACGCCTGAGGATGGTACAAGGTCGCTGGTATTGGCATTGAGGCATGGAGAGGATTGCAGTTTAAGGAATTTCGATGAGTTATTTTCATTTCGGAATTGGCAGCATGTAAAAATTGAGGTTATAGGTATGTGTACGCGTTTAATATAGAGAATATCATATTTGTAATGAAATTTAATTGCTTTAGGTGGCGAAATTACGCTAGTGGGAAAGTGTTGCCTGGGTCTATTGCAAGTAGAACGAAAAACCGATTTCCAATGGGTTGCCCGTTCGGTGACATAGATGATTTAGAGCGAGAGAGAAAACATCATGTGAATGAATACGAAAAGCAAGAGGAGGAAGAAATGAAAGTGGTGTTTCGTAGAAATAGAGGTCAGCATGATTATAATAGAGAGGATGTTGATGTGGTTCATATTCAACGGGAGCTAGAGCGATTGGTTCGAAGGAAGCAGAATATCAGATCTTGATCCAGTAGAATGCTTGTAAAAGAGGAGGAGAATGGAAGAGCTAAAAATACTTTCCGTATAAAAAGTGGCTATCTGGAGGTTTTTGTTGAAGGAAACTCCCAAGTTGATTCTGTTGAAAGGGAGTACCAGAGTGGAGGAGGAGATAAACCGTGATGATGATGATGAAATAAAAGACTTGATAATGCATAAATGTTTTTCATTGTTTTTTATTTTAAGTTTTTTTCAATGCGGTAAAGTTATCGTTGAGCTGCAGCAGTCATGACTATAAGGACTTGCAGTTCAAAAGAAGTTTTTGAGAACGACTGCATAAGAAACTAATTTACGAAGTTCGGGTGGATTTTGGATTTGGATTCTCTTATTCGCTTGTGAAGATAAGGAAATATTCGAATTTATTACGGTTTTTAGAATTTAGCATATGTTCTGAGTGATGAATTTAGAATGATTTTCGATAAGGAATATATATTTTTTGGTAAATTAGACGTTGAGAAAAAATTTTAAACCGATGTTTTTTTGCTGAGGCTCGAAAATAGCCTAGCTATTTGTGGTTTCCGCTGGGTAATTAGGATGTCTTGCTTTTATTATAAAAGGAAGTGCTTTTGCTTGATGAAATGAGTTTTCTAATGTTTCTTCGGTGTTAGTCTCGTTATTATTTTCGGCAGTTGCTTGGTGTGAATTGTGAGATCAGTGAATAACAGTGGTTTAAAATTGTTATAAACATATTATACTGTGAATCGTGATCGTGTGATTAGTGAATTAAAAATTGTAAAATAACTTATTGTATTGTGAATCAGGGACTCTTTATTTTGTGAGGAAAACACTTGCAACAGAGCTAATATTCAGCAATAAATATATTCACTGTTGTAGGTGTTCAACAGCAATACTTTATGGAATTGAAAGGTAATTTTCAAAGAAACTTTAATTTATTTTTAATTTTTAATTTCCAGGCGCCGGCGCGCATAAGCTTGTTTTTATCATCGAGGTGCAGCAGGCGGTAGGAGAATCCAGAATTGTTTCGATGTAGATCTCTACCATGAAGACCAATATGAGACGTCCTTTATGAGCTTTCAAACGCCTCATAGCAAAAAACGGATTTTTTTTATTTTAACTATTCTAAGCGATTTTTTGTCTAATTTAAGTATAGCAAAATATTTTTCTAATCAAGTAAGTTTGCCTAAATTAAGAGATAAATTAAGATAAATAAATATATCAGCTAAATGAAAAAAAAAATTAAAATCTAGATTGTAGTAGGTTCAGGTCAGCATAAAATTGTATTAAAAAATGCAAAAATAATAATAATAATAATAATAATAATAATAATAATAGAAAATGTGTTTTTCTTTTTTCTATTTTTTTAATAGAAGACATTATAAATAGACCCCGGGACGATAAGTAGACAATAGTCCATTTCTGGAAACGGATTAAAACAGAGAATGGAGTCTTTAAATTTAAGATGAGGAAGGATTGAAAGAGATTTTTCGTAGAAATGGAAGTCATCATGATTATTATCAAAAAGAATCGAGAAAATTTGTTTCAGTCGATGAAGCAATAGAAGGATTTCGGCAAGATTTGATAAAGAAAGAAACGGAAATAGCTGGAAATAATCGAGAGTAAAAATATTTTTTCCGGCATTTTAAATTAGAGTTCGACGATGATAAAATATTAACAGTTCGATGTACATATGACAGCAACTATTCCAAACGCTCACTTAAAATCGCATGTTATGAATATCATGAGTTTGAAGCTCAAATAATTCCTAGTAATGGCGAGGTTGAATATATAAAGCAGGAAGATTCAAACTATAAGACCGATATACAATTTCTGGATTTAAAGAAAATGAAACAAACCTACACTATGAGTATAGCTTGAACCGCCAACCACTACACACTACGATTTGAAAATGGCAACGACGACGAATAACAACAATAGCTACAACAACAACAACAACGATGTAGACAATGACCTTCGACACTCTTTTGAGGATTACAAACAATTTTTTTGTGTTAACCGAGCGTCAATTCTGAAGGAACACTTCGACGAATTTATAAACATCTATAGTTTCCTAAACCCCTACACTGATATGCCCCAGAAAGTTAGCAAATATGGAAAGCATTATGTAAGTTGCCCATGGGCGTATGATAATGCAAAATGTGGACCAGACACTTGTGAATGTTATAGTGTTCATAGAAAAATAAGTAAAATTTAAAAACTTGTTCAGTTATACATAAGATTAATAAATAAATAAATAAAATATCATCAATCAATCAATCAAACTACAATGTTTTATTACGCATTTATATGTTAAACAACCATATTTTTAACATTTATCCAGGAATTGTGTTTCGCTGAGAATCCCAACCATTTAACAAGCGCTTGATTACCATTATTTTTTAAATATTTTCTCCACAAGATAAACTGACGGATGCTTAGCTTTCAACAGCTCAGGGAAAATATAGATGAGGTTGACATTCTTAATATTGCAATAGACGCGGACATTGGATACATATTGGAAGTTGATTTGGAGTATCCGACAACAAAACACGATGGGCATAACGATTTACCTTTCTGTGCAGAAAATAAAAAAGCTCCTGATTCGAAAACTGCGAAATTGACTACTGACTTAACTAACAAACAAAATCATGTGATTCACTATCGAAATCTACAGCAATGCATTGCGAATGGTTTGAAATTGACACGTGTCCATAGAGTTTTACAGTTTAAAACAATCGACTTGGATGAAGCAGTACATAAACTCAAATACACAATATCGCAAAGCCAGTAAAAATTTGTTTGAAAAAGACTTTTTCAAGCTTTTAAACAACGCAATATATGGCAAAACGATGGAAAATGTTGATAAAAGAAAAGACGTAAAGATTGTGACGGATTGGGAAAGCCGAGGCAGACACTCAGGCGCTCGAAGTCTTATATCGAAACCAAATTTTCATAGTGCAGCCGTTTTTACCCCTAATATGGCGGCTTTTCAAAGTGGATAGAGTATTCACTTGCTCCAACAAACCGACTTACATTGGTTTCACCGTGCTCGATCTATCAAAATTGAAAATGTATGATTTTCACTATCGTTTCATGAATCCCAAATATAATGAGAAAATTATTCTCAACTATATGGATACGGATTCATTTATTTACACTATTCAAACCAATGACTTTTACAATGATATTCTACCGGATGTCGACGATCACTTTGCTACCTCTGAGTACGCTCAAGATAACATATATAATATTCCGCTGAAAAATGGAAAAGTGTTGGGTATGATGAAAGACGAAAATAATGGAAAAGTCATGAAGGAGTTTGTAGGATTAAGAGCTAAAATGTATTCTTTAAGTATAGGAAATGGTGATACAATTAAAAAATCAAAAGTTGTAAAGAAGCTTATTATGGATGGACTAAATTTAGATGATTATAGAGATTGCTTGTTTAGAAAAAATATATTTAGAGGTAGTATGTACGTGTTTAGATCTAAGCTTCACAATTTATATACTGAATGTATAAATAAGGTTTCTTTAAGTTATTTAGATGATAAGAGATATATAAGGGAAGATGGGGTTAGCACATATGCTTGGGGACATTATAATATTGTAATGTATGTAGACTAGGAAGATTGAAATAAATAAAATTGAATGAATTTAAAAAAAATATTTTTTTTCAAAGAAAAACAAGAACAAAGGAAATGATAAAAAATGAAAACAGTATAAATAGACTGAAGATATCGGTTTTATCCAAAAATACTAGTTTGTATATGTATCTCGTTAAAAACCTAAAATGACGACTTCAAGCAATACTAGGGAAACCTCAATAAACAACTCTCTAATCATTTAATTTGCTTACCATGCCCTTCACGAAAATCAGTGCTACATATCTTGAAACCCACCTAAAATCTATCACTCAAAACATATTTGCAAATCAAATACAAACATTTCCTTCAAAACACTGATATTAGAAACCGCGTATAAGGAAAATACTGAACAGCCAATTCGGGCCCAACTCACAAATCCGCAACTTCCTCATAAGCAAACGTATTTTTTTCTCATGACTCACCATCAAGCACCGTTTTTTTCATATCACACACTCAGATTAACCCAACTTCAATGGCCTTCAAATCCTCACATTAATAATCTTAAAACGAACCATATTGGTTCACACACACACACACACATAATATTATAACATCGCTTACCTCTACTAATTTTCATCTTTTCCACAACTAAAATCAGAGTCCACATTTCCAGACATCACGTCACACTCGGAGTCTCCTCTTATTATAAACCCATCCAGCAGCTTAATTGTTGTCCATGAAACACCCCTCGCAAATTTTTATCACTCTACTACTATACTGACCATAAACAATCCAACCTAAAATGACCTTCAAATTCTCTACATATTTACAAAATAAATTCATTAAATGTATAGATAAAACTATATCTCTTATCACATCATATAAATAATATTTCATTAAATACTAGAGAACCTCATTCAACAACTCGCTAATAGTTTAATTAGAATCTCTAGGAGCCTTAACTATTGATTCTGTATTGT